>SJYQ01092042.1:168280-261968 GCA_006410935.1 Redunca redunca
TGAGTCTGAGTGAACTCTGGGAGTTGGTGATGGACAGGGAGGCCTGGCGTGCTGCGATTCATGGGGTCGCAAAGAGTCGGACACGACTGAGCGACTGAACTGAACTGAATTTCATTCATGACAGCACTACCCTCATGACAATTATTTTTCCAGAGGTCGTACTTCCCAATACCACTACACTGGGGGTTAAGATTTCAGAATATGAATTTTAAAGGGGGCAAAAACATCTAGTCCATTGCACATGGTAGATTGGTATATCTCTTCTTTTTCCATCCATTTACATGTTTTTATATTTAAAGTACATCTCTTGTGTAAAGCTTAGTTGGGTCTTGCTTTTAATTACATTTTGTTAATTTATGTCTTTGATTGTTATGTTTGCTCCATTAATATTTTAAGTAATTATTGATATGGTTGGATTTAGGTCCCCCATTTTATGATTTGCTTTCTACATTTGTCTCATTTATTGTTCCTCCTTTTCTGCCTTCTTTTTCAGTTTTTTACTTTTAAAACTCCTGTTTAAGATTACCTGTTGACTTTTTGAGTTACCAAGGAAGTATAAGAATGTTCAAACCTTCAGACAACTGCACTCATCTCCCATGCTAGTAAGGTCATGCTTCAGTTCAGTTCAGTTTCTCAGTCGTGTCCGACTCTTTGTGACCCCATGAATCGCAGCATACCAGGCCTCCCTGTCCATCACTAACTCTTGGAGTTCACTCAAACTCATGTCCATTGAGTTGGTGATGCCACCCAGCCATCTCATCCTCTGTTGTCCCCTTCTCCTGCCCCCAATCCCTCCCAGCATCATACTTTTTCAATGAATCAACTCTTCGCATGAGGTGGCCAAAATATTGGAGTTTCAGTTTTGGCATCAGTCCTTCCAAAGAACACCCAGGACACTGATCTGCTTTAGAATGGACTGGTTGGATCTCCCTGCAGTCCAAGGAACTCTCAAGAGTCTTCTCCAACACCACAGTTCAAAAGCATCAATTCTTCAGTGCTCAGCTTTCTTCACAGTCCAACTCTCACATCCATACATGACTACTGGAAAAACCATAGCCTTGACTAGACGGACTTTTGTTGGCAAAGTAATGTCTCTGCTTTTCAATATGCTATCTAAGTTCGTCATAACTTTCCTTCCAAGGAGTAAGTGTCTTTTAATTTCATGGCTGCAGTCACCATCTGCAGTGATTTTAGAGCCCCCAAAAAGAAAGTCAGCCACTGTTTCCCCATCTCTTTCCCATGAAGTGATGGGACCAGATGACATGATCTTCGTTTTCTGAATGTCGAGCTTAAGCCAACTTTTTCACTCTCCACTTTCACTTTCATCAAGAGGCTTTTTAGTTCCTCTTCACTTTCTGCCATTAGGGTGGCATCATCTGCATATCTGAGGTTATTGATATTTCTCCCGGCAATCTTGATTCCAGCTTGTGCTTCTTCCAGCCCAGCGTTTCTCATGATATACTCTGCATAGAAGTTAAAGAAGCAGGGTGACAGTATACAGCCTTGACGTACTCCTTTTCCTATTTGGAACCAATCTGTTGTCCATGTCCAGTTCTAACTGTTGCTTCCTGACCTGCATACAGCTTTCTCAAGAGGCAGGTCAGGTGGTCTGGTATTCTCATCTCATTCAGAATTCCCCCCCGTTTATTGTGATCCACACAGTCAAAGGCTTTGGCATAGTCAATAAAGCAGAAATAGATGTTTTTCTGGAACTCTCTTGCTTTTTCGATGATCCTAACCTTTACACAAATAAACATTGTTAAGCAGGATTACAGGGCTTGGGTAATTGACAAGGGTGAGTGAGGTAAGGTTCAGCTCCTAGTATTGCTGTTTGTTTTCCCCAAAACTATGTAACTTACATGCCTTTGCAAGGAGTTAGCTGAGTTGAGAAGCAGAAGGAGCATGAGGTTATTTCTAGTGGGGTGCAAGTTTTTAAATATTCCTCTTCACCACTGCTGCTGCTAAGTCACTTCAGTCGTTTCCAACTCTGCCATCCATAGACGGCAGCCCATCTGGCTCCCTCATCCCTGGGATTCTCCAGGCAAGAACATTGGAGTGGGTTGCCACTTGCTTCTCCAATGACTTCATGGCAAATAGAAGGGGGAAAAGTGGAAGCAGTGACAGAATTCCTCTTCTTGGGCTCTGAAATCCCTGCGGATGGTGACTGCAGCCACAAAATCAGAAGATGATTGCTTCTTGGCAGGAAAGTTGTGACAAACCTAGACAGTGTGTTGAAAAGCAGAGACATCACTCTGCCAACAAAGGTCCGTATAGTCAAGGCTATGGTCTTCCCAGTGGTCACGTATGGTTTTGAGAGCTGGACCATAAAGATGGCAGAGCACCAAAGAATTGATGCCTTTGAAATGTGGTGCTGGAGAAGACTCCTAAAAGTCCCTTGGACAACAAGGAGATCAAACTAGTCCATCTTAAAGGAAATCTTCCTTGAATACTCATTGGAAGGACTGATACTGAAGCTGAAGCTCCAGCATTTTGGTCTCCTGATTCTAACAGCCAACTCATTGGAAAAGTCCCTGATGCTGGGAAAGACTGAGGGCAGAAGAGGGAGTCAGAGGATGAGATGGCTGGATGGTATCACCAATGCAGTGGACATGATCTTGGGCAAACTCTGGGAGATGGTGAGGGACAGGGAGGCCTGGCATGCTGCAGTCCATGGGGTCACAGAGTGGGACATGACTGAGCAACTGACTAACAACTGACATTTTAGCTACGCCTTTAGTTAATTTTCTTAGTGATTGCACTAGGGATTAAAATATCCATTCTTAACTTTCCACAGTCCACTTTTAGAGTTAGGACTGTTTCTTCCCATGAAATGTAGTAACTTTGTAATCACTTAGTTCAATTTATTAGCTCCTGTTATTATCATATGTATTCTATCTACATGTATTATATACACTATAAAGTGAAGTGAAGTCGCTCAGTCGTGTCCGACTCTGTGCGACCCCATGGACTGTAGCCCACCAGGCTCCTCTGTCCATGGGATTCTCCAGGCAAGAATACTGGAGTGGGTTGCCATTTCCTTCTCCAGGGGATCTTCCCGACCCAGGGATCAAACCTAGGTCTCCCGCATTGCAGGCAGACACTTTAACCTCTGAGCCACCAGGGAAGCCCCTATATACACTATAATAAAATATTATACTTTTTCCTTTACATAAATATGTAGCATGTTATACAGCCAATTCAATTACTCTTTTATTTCAAATACTGAATGTTTTAAATTATAAATTTTTCATTTTGGTCTCGTTCATATTTTGTTATCTGTTGGGGTTTTCTAATTTTTAATTTTTTACCTGTTTGTTTTCCTTTACTTCATTGAACATTTATCTGATAATTCTAACATCTTGATCTGAACTGACTTTCTTTTGAGAATGGGTCACATTTTCCTGGTTCTTTATATATCGAGTACTTTTTTATTGTATACTTAACATTGTTATTTTGTTCAGACTGCTGCTGCTGCTGCTAAGTTGCATCAGTCGTGTCTGACTCTGTGCGACCCCAGAGATGGCAGCCCATCAGGCTCCCCTGTCCCTGGGATTCTCCAGGCAAGAACACTGGAGTGGGTTGCCATTTCCTTCTCCAATGCATGAAAGTGAAAAGTGAAAGTGAAGTCACTCAGTCAAGTCTGACTCTTAGCGACCCCATGGACTGCAGCCTACCAGGCTCCTCCATCCAGGGGATTTTCCAGGCAAGAGTACTGGAGTGGGTTGCCATTGCCTTGGAAGAAAAGATGTGTATGAGTGTGTGTTAATGTTTTTGTTTTAGCAGTGAAATTAATTTGGTTATATTCAAACTTGAAACTATTTCTTCTAGGGTGGGTAACAGCTCAAGGCTCAGCTGATTTGTGTGTGTGTGTGTGTGTCCTTTTTGAGGTGCTTTGTGTCTATGGTAGAAAAGTCAGCCAGACACTTGGGCAGAGTCTACACAAGAACTCCAGAATACTCTACTCTACTTTTGTCCTTCTCAAAATTCCCTTTCTCACTTTTGAGTGGCTGTATTTAAATATCCCAAGCTCTAGTTTATGGTTCATCAGTCCAGAAATCTGATTGGTTTTATAGGGCTTCAACCACCCTGATCTGCTGAAATTACAGCCTGTTGTTAGGATAATGCTGCCTAATGGGGCACACACCCTTTCTCAGAACTTTCTTTCACATTTTGATTCCCTTTTAAGACCTATATTTAATGCTCAGATTCTTCAAGTGGTTGTTTTTTGTTCAGAGTTTATAGTTTTTATCTGTTGGAGGGTAGGTTTGTTCAGATTTTATTCCTCTGTGTCAAAAGCAGTACTCTTGATTGCTACACTTTTATTTACATTTATTTTAAAAGTCAAGGACTTCCCTAGTAGTTCAGTGGTTAAGAATCCATCTACCAATGCAAGAGACACAGGTTGGATCTCTGGTCCAGGAAGATCCCATATGCCATAGGGCAACTAAGTCATGCGGCACAACTCCAGAGACCGTGTTCCTAAAGCCTAGAGTCTGTTCTCCCTAACAACGGAAGCGGAAGTGACCAAAATGAGAAGCTGATGCACTGCAACTGGAGAGTGGCCCCAGCTCACTGCAACTGGAGAAAGCCTGCAGGCAGCAATGAAGATCCAGTGCAGCCAAAAAAAAAAAAAAAAGTCAACACTGTATCAGTAATACAGAAGGAAAGTATCACTTGCTGTGAACTGAATATAATCATAAAATAATGATTCATTATTATTAATTTTTCAAACCTGAAAGTAAAAATAGATAAGAACTATAACACTAAATATAAATTCTTTGGTGAGAAAAATAAAACTACTTTTAATGTCATTTGTAAAAGAGACAATAGCTCTAGTAAGATAAAGATATCTTATCCTCGAATGGTTCATTTTTTTAGATTTTACCAATAGAGATTCCCAACTAACACATGAATGAGAATGGAAAAGGCAAAAGATGTACCATAGTTTTTCTAGCATGACTAAATACAGCTAACCAAGAAAGGAAACACAAATGTCACTCTAACAAACTTCTGCTTCAAGAAATCTCTAGAATCTGCTCTGAATGTGCAGACTTACTCAGTAATGTCTGCAGGCTAATGGAGTAGGGGCTCTTTACCCTATCTAGTTTGAAAAATGCGTATTTAGCATTTGTAAAAATAAAAACTTTTTCAAGTATCAGTTCATGTCACAGTATTTTCATGTTCATCAGATGAGCTCAGAACCAGCTCATTCAGAAACAAATCACAGCCTTGGTTTGCCCTCTGCCCATTCTCCTTGACTTGCCATCAAAATAATAATTTAGCATAAAATAAGTTACTAGGATCACTGCTCATCTTTTCATGAAGTTAAGGGAACAAAAATCGAGAATCCTCTTCTTCAAATAACAACACTGACAATTTTATCTTTAATTTTGCCTGCATGGGCGGGCTCTCTACTACTGGCACACTAGCCTAGTTACCCGCTGGCATGTGGGATCTTAGTTCTCCAACGAGGGACTGAACTTGCTTCCCCTGCACTGGAAGGCAGACTCTTAACCTGAGGACCACTAAAGTCCCAACATGACTAACAATTTTAAGTGGAAATACTTTCCCAAAGCTTTTTACTCCTTGATTTGCAGAGACTAATCTGGTGGCCCCAGGAAGATAATAATACTCCCTGAAGCCGCTGACACCCATTCTATAGTGCTGCAGTTCCTCACAAAACAGCTGGGTTTCAGTCTATTCAGCACCCTGTTCCTTTGGTTTTAAGCTGCTTGCTATGGGTTACTCTCAGAGAAGGCAATGGTACCCCACACCAGTACTCTTGCCTGGAAAATCCCCTGGATGGAGGAGCCTGGTAGGCTGCAGTCCATGGGGTCGCCAAGAGTTCGACATGACTGAGCGACATCACTTTCACTTTTCACTTCTTTCATGCATTGGAGAAGGAAATGGCAACCCACTCCAGTGTTCTTGCCTGGAGAATCCCAGGGACGGGGGAGCCTGGTGGGCTGCGGTCTCTGGGGTCGCACAGAGTATAGGATACGACTGAAGCGACTTAGCAGCAGCAGCAGCAGGGATTACTCTGGAGAAGTGTTAGAGACAGTAAGTACAACAAATAATTGTTTCAGAGCTTCCAGTGTTCTCACCTTTGCCTCCTCAGGTCTGAAATTCTAAACTTTCCTCTCCAATGGGAGCTGAAACGTGTTAGTTGCTCACTCGTGTCGGACTCTTTGTGACCCTATGAACTGTAGCCCTCCAGCCTCCTCAGTCCATGGGATTCTCCAGGCAAGAATACTGGAATGGGTTGTCCTGCCCTCCTCTAGGGGATCTTCCTGACCCAGGAATCAAATCCAGGTCTTCTGCATTGCAGGCAGATTCTTTACTGTCTGAACCACTAGTGAACCCCTGGGGCTGAAAGCCCCATTTAATTTCTGCCCTTAGCTTTTACCCCTGAGGCAGAGACCATTTATTTATCCACCCTCCCCCCAACTCCACGTCTCCATTTCTTCAGGGCTGGTCTTGAGGCCATCTAGGCCTTGCCAATAAAGGTTAGCTTACAAAAGTGAAAGAGTTACAGCCCCTTAAGGGCATGGGACTCCAGGCAGGGAATTCATTCACTCTAGGCTACCCTCTATTCCTTCTAGCTGTGAATGATACATGCTCAGAAATACTATGGTTAAGATTCTCTAGGATCACTGCTTAAATTAAGTTCAGGTTAAAATGTTCCATAAGTAGACAGAATATATAATTTATCACCCAAATCTATACAATTGAGAAAGGTAGAGCTACTAACAATCATGCTTGGAAAATAGGGTTAAACTAGAACTGCACCAGCAATCTGGGACCTGTGGTTACCCCAACAGTAAATGGTCTTCTGCGTGCCAAGATCCCCATTGTCTTTCTCAACTCAAATAGCACCTCCTCAGAGAAGTCTTTGAAGGCTTTTTGTTCTCTTAATTGTTCATCTTTTGCAGATAGGGTTTCTCTAAACCAGAATCCTCTTATATCTCACCTCAGGCTATAGAGAGAGAGACAGATTGCTTAGCTTAGAATCCTGTCTCTACCTTTATTAGTAGAGTCTTTGGGCAAATAAACATTTCTGTGGTGGTTTACTCACTTGTGAAGCAGTTATTAAAAACAATCGAACTTACTTGGGAGGATGAAATGAGTAACACATGCAAAGCACTCAGAACATTACCTAGTCCATAGTGCTCAGTAAAGTTAGCTATCATTTCCTCTAAAAACACCCCCCACTTCAAGAGTCAAGTATCTTGATCATTTAAAAAATACAAGCAAAATTGTATAAGTCACTTCTGCCTCATCCATTCTTTCCATTCTGATATTTTGAGGAGGAATATTTTTTACTTTAATAGTGATCCTGAGTGAAAAAAAAATTAAGTTGCCTGGAGCCCAAATTTATGTCACAGTACTTGCTGCATTATAGAAGTTTCTATTTGCTTTTCTTGGGTGGTAGCTTTCTGGTTTTTATCCCAAGTCAAGTTTTTGTTTTTGTAGCAAGGTCCAAACTATGACACATGTGGACAAAGTAGGTCCCACCTGCCATTTCAGTAAACAAAGTATGTAGCAGCCATAAAGCCACCTGTTGTGCCCTGAGGGGAATTTTGGGCAGAGAAGAGATTCTGACCCTCAATAGCACACATGCTGTTCAGTCACTAAGTGGTGTCCGACTTGTGACCCCATGGACTGTAGCACACCAGGCTCCTCACTCCTCCACTGTTTCCAGAGTTTGCTCAAATTCATGTCCACTGAGTGAGTCGGTGATACTATCTAACCATCTCAATCTCTGCCGCACCCTTCTCTTTCTGCCTTCAATCTTTCCTAGCATCATTTCCTAGGGTCTTTTCCAATGAGTCGGCTCTTCGCATCAGGTGCCCAAAGTATTGGTGCTTCAGCTCTGGCACCAGTCCTTCCAAAGAATATTCAGGGTTGATTTCCTTTAGGATTGGTTTGCTCTCCTTGCAGTCCAAGGGACTCTAAAAGAGTCTTCTACAGCACCACAATTGGAAAGCATCCGTTTTTTGGTGCTCAGTCGTCATGGTCCAACTCTCACATCTGTACATGACTACTGGAAAAACCATAGCTTTGACTATATGGACATTTGTCAGCAAAGGGATGTCTCTGCTTTTATAATACAGTCTAGGCTTGTCATAGCTTTCCTTCCAAGGAGCAAGTGTCTTAATTTCATGGCTGTAGTCATTATCCACAATGATTTTGGAGCCCAAGAAAATAAAATGTCACTGCTTCCACTTTTTCCTCTTCTATTTGCCATGAAGTGATGGGACCGGGTGCCATGATCTTAATTTTTTTTTTTTCTTTTTGATCTTGATTTTTTGAATGTTGACTTTCAAGCCAGCTTTTTCACTCTCCTCTTTCACCCTCATCAAGGGGCAATTTAGTACTTCATTTTCTGCCATTAGACCAGTATCATCTGCATATCTGAGGTTGTTAAGATATATATCAAAGGAATAATTTCAGTAAGCCCAGACTCTTACATCTTTCCTACATAGAAAAATACTAAAATCATCTTGAGATGTCTTTTTTTTGTGTGTGATTAGCAGTAATCTTTCAATGCTTGACTACTTTTTCCTTTTCACAAAAACTCCTATATATCCTTTTCCCTTAGGTCCTTAGAACAATTCCTCAGAACATGGCTGTATCCTAGGCTATAGCCCTCATTAAAGCCATAGAATTAAACGCAATTCTCAACTGCACCTGTGTGTTTTGTTTTTCAGTCAACACACAAAAGTCTTTTGCAAAGAGCTGGGAGCTAAAAGGGAAAATATTTTACAATGTAGACTTGCTAAAATCTATAATCTGGATTTTTGGCACATCCTACATAAAATGGAATGGTAATTTTTGTTTATCTTGAAGATAGTCAACTTACAATTTCTACTTATTAGGAAAGACTGCCTTATCAATCACATGAGTTTTATTTTCTGTAAATTTGAGACTTTTGCCAGTTTTGTGAGGACCACAGAAATGCTATTAGAGAATGAGGATGGTATGCTTTTGAGCTTTTTGATTAGTGTACTTCTGATCTTTTGTTATTATAGAACACATATAAAATGATTTAATGAATACTCATGTATCTACCACCTGACTTATGGAAACAGAACATTATCAGTATCTTTGAAGGCCCTTATATGACTCTTCCCCATCCCATCTCTTCCATCACAGCTTCTATTCTGAATTTTGGGTTTATAGTGTTCTTGCTTTTATTTGTAGTTTAATCATGTTTGTCTCCATAAGAAAATATTAATATTTAAACATTTTGTATAAATGGAGTCATATTATATGTCATCATCTGCACTTTGCTTTTCATCCCACAAGACTATGATCCTGAGCTTCATTCATGTTATTGCATGCCTATCATTCATTCCTTCTTGATGTTGTATGATGTTCCACTGAATGTCTATACAAGATTTGAGCAATTTATATACTTATATACTGTTGATTTATTTAGGTTATTTCCTGTTTTGTCTGCTGTTCAAAGTGTTATGAACATTTTTGTACATATTTTGGTAAAAATGTTCAAGAATCTTTCTAGGATAATTACTTAGGGGAGGAATTGTTGGCCATGAGCCACGCATGACTTCAAAGTTTAGTTATTATTTAATTGCTAATTTGTGTCCAACTCTCTGCCACCCCATGGACTGTAGCTTGCCAGGCTCCTCTGTCCATGGGATTTCCCAGGCAAGAATACTGGAGTGGGATGACGTTTTCTTCCCCAAGGGATCTTTCTGACCCAGAAATCAAACCTGTGACTCCTGCATTGGCAGACGGATTCTTTACCGATGAGCCACTAGGGAAGTCCAATTTTAGTAGCTAATGTCAAAGTGTTTTCCAAAGTGGTTGTGCTATTTTACACTACCAAACAGTGTAAAGTGTTCTTCCATTGCTCTGTATTCTAACACTTGTTAATGTGGACTTTAAGTATTTTGTCAGTTGAATGCATGAAATGATGTATTTATGGTTTTAATTCACGTGCTCCTGATTACCAGTGAGTTTAGCACCTTTAAAAATTTATTTTTTGGTCACACCCTGCATGGCATGCAGAATCTTACTTACTCAACCAGAGATGGAATTTGCACCCCCTGCAGTAGAAGCAACCCACTCCAGTGTTCTTCTTGCTTGGAGAATCCCAGGGACGGAGGAGCCTGGTGGGCTGCCGCCTATGGGGTCGCACAGAGTCAGACACGACTGAAGCGACTTGCAGAAGCAGAAGCACCCACCAGGGAAGTCCTCAGCTTCTTTTTGTATGCTTGTATTTCCTTTTCTGTGAAATGCCTTGCTTAGGCCTTTAGCATTTTTTTTTCTATTGCATTGTCTTTTAATTTGTAAGAGTTTTTCACTTAATTTACTTATCTTTAATTAAAATATAGTTGATTTACAATATTATATTAGTTTCAGGTTTACAGCATAGTAATTCAATGTTTTAATAGACTTCACTCTATTTAAAATTATTACAACAAAGGATTAATCTCCAAAATATACAAGCAGCTCATCCAATCAAAAGGTGGGCAGAAGACCTGAACAGATATTTCTCCAAAGACATACAAATGGCTAACAAACACATGGAAAGATGCTCAATATCACTCATTATTAGAGAAATACAAATCTAAACTACAGTGGTATCACCTTGCACTGGTCAGAATGGTCATCATCAAAAAATCTATAAACAATAAATGTTGGAGAGGGTGTGGAATAAAGGCAACCCTCTTGCACTGTTGGTGGGAATGTAAATTGACACAGCCACTATAGAGAACACTATGGAGATTCCTTAAGAAACCAGGAAGAAAACTACCATATGATCCAACAATCCCACTACCAGGCATATACCCTGCTGCTGCTGCTGCTGCTAAGTTGCTTCAGTCGTGTCCGACTCTGTGCGATCCCATAGACGGCAGCCCACGAGGCTCCCCTGTCCCTGGGATTCTCCAGGCAAGGACACTGGAGTGGGTTGTCATTTCCTTCTCCAATGCATGAAAGTGAAAAGTGAAAGTGAAGACACTCAGTCGTATTCGACTCTTAGCGACCCCATGGACTACAGCCTACCAGGCTCCTCCGTCCATGGGATCTTCTAGGCAAGACTACTGGAGTGGGGTGCCATTGCCTTCTCCGAGGAAAACATAAATGAAAAAGACATATGTACCCCAATGTTCACTGCAGCACTATTTACAATAGCTAGGGCATGGAAGCAACCTAGATGTCCATCAACAGATGAATGAATAAAGAAGTTGTGATGCTTATATACAATGGAATATCACTTAGCCATAAAAAGGAATATGTTTGAGTCAGTTCTAATAAGGTAGATGAACCTATTATACAGTGTGAATTAATTCAGAGAAACAAATGTCTATAAAGGCATATATATGGAATCTAGAAAGATGGTACTGATGAACCTATTTGCAGGGCAGCAAGGGAGACGCAGACATAGAGAACAGACTTGTGGACACTGGGGGAATGAGCAGGAAGGACAAATTGACAGAGTAACAGTGAAACAAATACATTACCACATGCAAAATAGCCATGGGAACTTGCATATGATGCAGGGATCTCACATCTGGTGTTCTGTGACAACCTAGAGGGGTGGGATGGGATGAAAGGTGGAAAGGAGGTTCAAGATGGAGGAGACATATGTACACCTATGACTGATTCATGTCGATGTATGGCAGAAACACAATATTGTAATTATCCTCCAATTAAAAATATAATTAAAAAACTATTAAAAAGTCATTACAAAATAACGGCTATATTTCCCTGTTGTATAATATATCCTTGTTGCTTATTTTATACATAGTGTTCTCTGTCTCTTAATCCCCTACTCCTATCTTGCCCCTCTTTTCTTCCCTCTCTCCACTGGCAACACTAGATTTGTTCTCTATATCTGAATCTATTTGTTTTGTCATATTCATTCATTTATTTTTTAGATTTCACATTATGTAGAATATTTGTCTTTGTCTGACATATCATTTTTCATGTAAATATGTGATTCTCAAATGGAGGAGAAATTACCCCTTAGGAAACATTTGGCAATGTCTGGAGACATTTTTAATGGTTATACAACTTGACAGGGGAAACATGTAACAGGTTGAGATCAGAGATGATGATAAAACATCCTATAAAGCACAGCCTCCACAGTAAAGAATTATTGGGCCCAGTATGTTAATCATGTCAAATACCAGAGATTTGTCCTAGACACCAATATGTTATCAACTGTATGTGTTGTAAATACTTTTCCCAGTTTATTGGAATCTTCATTTTTCCTGTGGTACTTTTTGATGATAAGAAATTCTTAATTTTAATATAGTTAAGCTATCAATTTTTCTTTTATGGACTATGCTTTTGTCTCTGATTTAAGAAAGTTCCCCATGCCTAAGGATAGAGATTTTCCAATGNTGCTGTGCCCTGCTGCAGACAGCTCTGTATTTATCTGGTCCCCTTCTCCAGACAGACTTGGCTGCCCTGGGCAAAAGAGTCATCTGGCTGTAGAAGACTTAGGATGCTGGGCTGGAAAGAAGGCTCACAGAAGATTCTGGAAGCAGAGGAAAAGCTCCCTCCCCAAAAGGAAAGGAAAGGAGACCCAGAAGATGCTCCAGCCAACAGATGCCTAAGACACAACACACTGCACGCCTTCCCCTAGAAGCCCAGAGAGGCAGCAGGTGTCACCCCTTACCTACCCCCACCTGAAAACCCATCAGAGCCGGCAGGGACCTGGGTGGGGGTCACAGAGACCTTGTTTGCTGGGTTTCTCAGAAGCCTCTGCACGGAAGGTCTTCCATCACCCCCACTTCACAACCCCGAGGTTTCCCCCCTCCCAGGCAGAAACAGAGCTGAAGTGCCCTGACACTGCTCCCACCCTCTCCAAACTGGAGCTGAGAGACCTCTTCCAAGCCCTCCACCATCCCTGGTCAGGACAGCTCCACTCCGGCTGGTCGCTGAAACAGCTTCCGAGTCCACCCCCATGAACCGAGGCTGCGCAATGACCTGCCAATTAACCCAAGTCCAGCCTCACTCGCCTTTCCCCACCTCTGGCCTGGGAGCGGCTCCTGCAGGCTCTGAATCTCACCCCACCTGTCGGGATCTCTTTTCTCATCCACCCCTGAAGTCAGACGGACGCTTGAAGCCGTGTGTATTCAATGTGTACAACTAGACGAGTTCAGAGAGAAGAACTTGCCGTGACCCGCTGCCGTGGTCTGGCCACCACCTCCGGACGTTCACGCCCACCCTCTTCACTTGTTTATTATCATCACCTTGTGTGCACGTGTGTGATGTGAACACATCACACAGGACCCGAACCCCTCGATGCTAACTCAGGTGGCCCTGCACAGCACGTCTGCGGGCCTCGTTCATGCGTCAGGCTGCCCTTCTGGACCTCCCACCAGCACCTCCCATCTCCACCCTAGCCTCTGGCAGCCCTCTCCACTACCTGCGTCCTCGCTCCTGGGGCTTTCGGGTTTCTCGTGGAAGTGGAATCCCATAGTAATTGTCCTTCTTTGTGGGTCCTATTTACTAATGTTGTCCAGTGATGGAGGAGCAAACACGGAAATTACGGTATACACACGCGATGGAATATTACTCAGTCACAAAAAAGGAGGGGCCGGGCCACTTTAGACACCAGGGATCGTCTCTCTTGCTCAGGAAGTCTCTACCTCCATCCCTCAGTTCCTACTTCCCCTTCAACACCCAGTTCAGAAGTTTGCCTCTGTTAGGGAAATTAGATAAACAATCTTGTTTAGGCTTCAGAGACCAAGCAGAACAGACCTCTGAACTTGTGTCTAACCTGCCTGGACACTGCCAACTGGGAGTGGCTGTGAGTGACTGCCTGCTGTGAGCTGAAGACTTGCAGCACCATAGATAAGACGGGGGAGGAATCTTGAGATTGTTGAGTCCCTGGGGGGCGGGGCTCCTGGCCAACCAAGCCCCAGACTTAACTACATTCCAAGTTCTACACAACGAAACAAACAGCACTGGCAAGAAAGCAGAGCTGCGATTTGCTCCCAGATTGATGATAATATCAGTTTGAGTCTGGCCTGGGGTTATAAGTGGGAACCCCACACTGCAATCTCTGAAGTCTTACTCAGGGAGGAGACACGCTGCCTGGGACCTTTTCCCAGCTGGGACTCCAGATGTGCTGTGATGTGGGATTTCCCAGCGCTGTTTAAGTCTGGACGTTGGTCAAAACCCAGTTTGGTGATGTATTCTCTGCTCGGTCTCTCTTTTCTTTTAATGTTAGTACATTGAAAGTAAGCTAGATAATTCTTTAATAAATACTGGTATTATTTACGTATATCACAAGTGGCTTATTTTGTTAACAAATCTTTTGAACCGGAGATGAAAGTGAAACCTTTCAGTAAAACAGCCTCCTCCACGGAGGCCTCCTCCACTTCCCAGAGTCCCTTCCGTGAAGGCTGGGCCTCTCCACGCCAGCCCCTGGGAAATGTGGTCAGGCTGCACGTCTCTGCCCCAGGCCCTGCGCAGGGCAGTGCGGTCTGAGCCCTCCAGGGACTACCTGGCTGTCCATTCACTTTGGGCTTCCCTGCTGACTTGGCTGGGAAAGAATCTGGCTGCAATGCAGATCTACGTTCAAGTCCTGGATGGGGAAGATCCCCTGGAGAAGGAAATGGCAACCTGCTCCAGTATTCTTGCCTGGAAAATCCCATGGACAGAGGAGCCTGATGGGTGATAGTCCGTGGGATGGAAAAGAGCTGGGTGTGACTGAGCGACCAACACAGTAATGTCCTTGCACGGTGTTTCTACACACCCAGCCAACCCGGCACAGAGCCGGCGCACATAAAACTGATCTGAACTCAACTGGGTACCAGGTCCAACCCCCAGTGGCCCTGGTGGATGGAGGGAAAGCAGGGGTCTGCCAAGCAGAGCCCAGCACCGTGGTCGTACCACTTACCCTCTGAACCCCGGGGGGAGGCAGGTGGCACAGTGACCCCACCACCCACCCACTGGTCCCTGAGGGGAGGTGGGTGAGGGGAGGCGGGGTGGCGCAGTGACCCCACCACTTACCCTCTGACCCCTGGGGGGAGGCGGGTGGCACAGTGACCCCACCACCCATCCTCTGGTCCCTGAGGGGGGGTGGGCGAGGGGAGGCGGGGTGGTGCAATGACCCCACCACCCACCCTCTGACCCCTGCGGGGAAGTGGGCGAGGGGAGGCGGGTGGCACAGTGACCCCACCACCCACCCTCTGGTCCCCGGGGGGAGCGGGGTGGTGCAGTGACCTCACCACCCACCCTCTGGTCCCTGAGGGGAGGCGGGGGCCCACCTGACTGCAAGGATGCGCACGGGCTGGGACCGCTGCACCCTCTGCCTCGGGGCCGCCTGTGGCTGCAGGACCCTGGCTCCGGGGGCCGGGCCGCGGCTGTGCTGGCCATTGTGCAGGAGGGGCGCTGTCTCCGAGGCTGCACACAGGCTCTCCAGGGACGCGTCCATGTCGTTCACCAGTGCCTCCAAGTCCACGTCGTCCTCTGTGCGTGGAGAGCGAAAGACAAGCGTCAGCGGCAGTGAGTGGTCACGGCCAGGCGGGCGTCCCAGGGACCAGGCTCCGAGACTCACGACACTTTAAAATACGAGGAGCAGACGGAGGACGCTGCCGAGACAAGCACAGCTTTCTGTGAAGACCCATGGGTTATATGTATTACCTGCTGATCCACCAGAAGCAACCCCGTAATGAGAGCCCACCTGCACTTCCTGTCTGTACAGAAGACCTTCTCAGGGCATCTGCTCAGCTCACATGCCCCTCGGGGTCGGGGAACCCACACAGCCTGGACCCTCTGCCCCAAGCCCAGCTGGTGGGTCCCAGGGGCACACAGAGCCCTAATAAGGCCAATCAGGGCTGCTCCCTTCCCCAAAACTCCAGATAAGAAGCAGAGAGACGGGAACGGGAGCACCTCGCCTTGCGAGGCCAGCAGGGCCGCTCCCGAGGCAGAGGGGCTCCGAGCGTGGATACCTGCAGGGCTCTGGGTGCCTGAGAACCAGAGGAAGCCTGTCCGCATACAAGAAGGCCTGAGGCCGATGAAGAGAGAGGACCACAGAGAATGCCAGGAAGAGATGAGCACGGAGGGACTCCGACAGGTGATGCTATGCCTCAGCGAGGCTGACACTGGTCCACCATCATCCTAGATGTTTCCGTGAAGCTGTTTTTAGATGGCAGTGACACGTGACTCTGAGGGCTCTGGGTAAAGCAGACAGCCCCCCATCACGTGCTCGGTGATAAGGCAGAGGACCCCACAGGAATGGACGCAGCCTCCACGGGTGTGCGTACCAACTCATCAGACACCGTGCCCAGTCGCTCAGTCACGTCCAACTCTGTGACCCCACGGACTGCAGCCCACCGGGCTCCTCTGTCTACGGGGTTTTACAGGCAAGAATACTGGAGTGCGTTGCCATTTCCTCCTCCAGGGGATCCTCCCTACTTGCGTCTCTTAAGTCTCCTGCATTGCAGGCGGATTCCTTCCCACTAGCACCACCCATGAAGCCCAACTCCCCACAACAAGCACCCCAAATGCAGCAAAGGCCCATCTCATGCGCTCAGTTTCCGGAGACCTGTCACTGTTTACCAATGCAGCCAGCACAGCTGGGGCTGCCTTTAGTGCAGGAGGTCACATGTCACCCATCCATCTGCTCCCAACAACCCGGGGTCACCCAGGAACAAACCAGAGCTCAGGGCCCAGACAGTCAGGCGGCCTGCCCCCGCCCTGCCCCCGCGGCTCGGGCCAGGTCTCGGCCTCAGGTCTCCATCTCCTATGCCTGCACCTCTGACTGGCGCTCACAGGCATACCTGGCCTGCAGGTGGGCATGAGGTCAGTGAGTTATTACTCGCTCTGCGACAGAGCCTGGAGCAGGGTAAACACTCAGTCAACACTATTTATTTGCTCTGTGTCACTTATTTGTTCTATAAGTTGCAGAAGGGCGGTGATTATTAACCTGGTTTAACAGGCGAGGAGGTTGGTCCGGGACAGGGTGGGGGAGAGGGTGGGGCTGGGCAGGCAGGTAACTCATCCCAGATCACACCAGAAGGGGAACCTGAAAACAAGTTTGCAGCTGCCAAGGCAACCTCACCAAGTGTGCACTGATCAATGAACTCACAGATCTTTTCAGAACACTGACCTCCCCTGCCTCTCTGCTCCCTCCTTCATTCAGCCTTGCTGTCTCACTGGGTAGGTGTGCACAAGGAGACAGAAACAAACCAAATGGAACAAAAAAAGCTCTTCTAGAAGTCGTGGAAGCTGCAGAGCACAGGGGGCGGGGGTGGGGGTGGTTCAGGCTGGAGGAGGCTGGGATCGGGGATGGAGTACAGGCACGGGGAGACCCAGGCAGAGGTGGAAAGACCACAGAACAGCCTCCTCCCAAGGTTCCCTTTCCCTGCAGGCAGTGGTGCCCAGTCGAGGAGTCTGGGGAGGGCCTGGACCAGACGAGATGCTACAGGCAGCAGGTAGGGCCCCAAGGAGGACAGACAGACACACAGATGGATGGAAAGATGGGCAGGAGGCTGCTGAAAGAGCTGTGATGAGCATGCAGACCTACTGGAGCCAAGGACAGTGGCCCAGGCAGGATGACTGGGGGAGAAGGAGGGTGCTTGGGGGAGTGCACTGTCGAATTTTAAATACTGACAGATATTAAAGAGACAATATGCTGTATCAATAATTAATAATAACCATGAAATCAAAATTAATCCATCACAAGGGAGAACGTGGGAGTCAGCAGGCAGGGCTTCTGCACAGAGCTTGGGGGCAGGAGGCTGGTGCGGGTGGGGAAGGACCCGGACAAATCAGAAAAACCCCTGCAGGGGGTCCCTGCGCGGCCAGTGGGCTTAGGTCCTCATGCCTAAAGTGGGAAGCAGCATTTGGCAACTGGACAATGGCTGCCTAAACAGAGCCAGCTCTATCAGGAGAACTCTGCCGCTGTTTCCGGAGCCCTTGGCTAGACATCTGATAAGGAAAAGTGTTCCTTGCACTGGAGTTCTCAGATGGAACTTCTGTAACGTTCTAGAATGTGTCCACTAGGGAGGCCACTCATCTCCTTCACTGACATACAACTGATCTGTAACTGCAGCTCATTTCAAGCTCTGAAAAACATTTAAGTCCATGTGCCATCCGCACCTTATTAACAACTCAGGATTTCCAGCTTAACGGACCGTTTCAGAATCAGTAGGATGACATGCCAAGTCCATTGGACTTACAGAATCCGCCTTTGCTGTGGGCAGCGGCCCCTGCCGTGGACGGGAGGCCCTGGCGTGGATTGGCAGCACGGGAACACAACGGGGATCTGAGGGCCTTTCGTCACCAGCAGGGCAGCCTACCTGATTTACACAAAGGCCACCGTTTTCCTGGCTTTCATCCTGCTTTAGAAAGCAATCAGGAATAGTGTTCTCACTCTCTGACAGATGTCTGCCAAGAAAATCTCCCCTTAAGCAGATTTTCCTTCAAGTTATTGTTAGGTAAAAGACCAGGACACCAAAAGAGTGTCTAACAGGCTTTTTGATGGAGAAGCGCTACTGGGCAGGGTTCCCGGACCCGAGCGAGGCAGGTCGAGGAAGTCCGCGCCTGGACCGTGTTGGGGATGGCTTTTATACGCTGTTGCGAGGGATGGTCAGGCTAGATGGACGGGGGTTCGGATAGGGCACCAGGCCGAGGCGTCGCGGGATGACAGGTCCTTCTGCGTGGCTGGGGTGGGGCGGCTTTAGCTGGCGAAGTGTGCTGTCCTTGGTCCCCGGGATCTGGGAGGCTCCTTCCGTTCGGGACTTCCCCCGCCGGCGGGAGGGAGAGGAGGGGCAGCCCATCATGGGCCCGGGGTCCGGCCTTACAGTTATCTTCCTTACATGTTTCCGAAACGACTGAGCGACTGAACAACAATGTATTTCTGAAACCCCCTGGCTGTGCCCGCCAAGGGCAGTCCTCCGAGGGTCCTGTCCTTTCCTTCCTGCTCCTTCCCCCACCAGCCAGGCCCTTCCTGGGCAGCCCCTCGGTGCACGCAGGAACACACAGTGATTCTGACAGCAAAGTACATATAAAGGGAAAATGGTAAACACCAAGGTGAAAGGTGTATGTGCGATGCAGGTCCTTCAAGTGCTTTCTCTCTCCTCTGAGGTCGGTTATGGACAAAATCGCTTTCTACTTTAATAGAATACATTCCCCGGTGGATCTATTAGAGCCAGGCCAGCCATTTAACAACATACGCAGTGGGTTACAAGTTTCATGATTAGACTCTGCGCTGGCATGTTTCAAACTTGCCTATTTTCTACGGCCCAGATGAAAGGATAACAAACACGTGGTACCCACAGTCGGTGGAATATTACGCAGCCAGAAAAAGGGACAAAACTGGGTCATCTGGAGTGATGTGGGTGAACCCAGAGTCTGTCAAACAGAGTGAAATAAGGCAGAAAGAGAACAACAAGCCTCGTTTCTTTAACACTCATACAGGGGATCTAGAAAAAGGGTACTGATGAGCCCACCCGCAGGGCAGGAGCAGAGATACAGATGCAGGGAACGGACTTGTGGGCAGTCAGGGGAGCAGAGGGCAGGACAGGTTGGGAGAGCGGCACTCACATATACTCACCAACTGCCACGTGTAAAATAGACAGCGGGGAGACGCTGCCCCGCACGTGGAGTGTGGTCTGATGCTCTGTGATAAATTAGAGGGGTGAGATGGGAGCCGGGAGGGAGGTTCAAGGAGGAGCGGATATCTGTGAGCCTATGGTTGATTCACTTCATTGTACAGCAGAAATGAACACATCGTATAAAGCAACTATAGTAAAAAAAAAAAAAAAAGTCTAATAAAATATCCTAATCTAGGACAGACTTCAAAATTCCCTCCAGGGTCATTTATGAACAGCATTTTGTCTGGTTAGATAATAAAGTCACTTTGGGTTGTCTGATTTTACTTAAACTTTGTCCAACCCTAATAAAGACTAACAACTAAATCTTCCAAACAGGAGTTTTAAAGGACTGATTCTAAAGAGGACATGGCCATATGCCATGGTACTTTTAAAATAATAACTACACTGAGATTTTTCTGGATTAACATTCAGTCCTTTCGAAAGTTTCATGACCCAGTCCATTGTGAAGGGATGCTGCCCATGTCTCCTACACGTGTTGCTGCCTGCAGGCATCCCTGGGGGTCAGCACGAAGCCATGTGAGGAAACCTTCCTACAGGTCAGGCAAGTGGCAGAATCAAACACCAGGGCATCAACAAAGTAGATGCTTCTGTAAAGGACTGTTATTGCTGCTAACCTGAGGCTGAAATACCATCTGTGAGCCAGGACCTCTGAAAGAAATTCTGCAAGGGGGACAAAAATCAATTTTATACGTGAAATCTCACTCCATGCAGATTTCTGAGGGTATATTTACTGGACAGATGTAGATCAGACAATACAGTTTAAATCAAGTTATTAATAGTTATTTTCCTTCCTTAAATAGCCCAGTTCTTATCTGGGCACTGACTTTTGTTCCAGATATCTGAGTTGGTCATCTGATTATAAACGCAGATACATCTGGTCTCACTGTCATTAGCAAACGGAGGCACAATGAGGTCTAACGTGAGTACAAATTCAGTGAAACAAATTCATGTTCAGACTAATAAATTATTCCGGGGGAATGTCTTCCAAAAACAAGCCAGGAAGAGGCCAGGATGCTGGCAGAGTCATGCGGGGACCTGACCAGTACTCCTCAACCTCCTCCCACCCCCACCCCCCCCCACAGCTTCACTGCCCCCTGCTTGGTTCACAGCACCCTCTGGTGGCTTCTTTAATTAGTTAACAGGACACTGGATCCACTTAACAAAACCATTTAGCCACCTTGAGTACAGACGCATCCTTCCTGCCCTTCCAGCTCTTCCTCCCTGGGTCCTGGCTCCTGGCATGCAGCTCCTAACATCCCTGTTATTTCCTAAGTGATAAGAGTAAGGGGAGGAGCATCTTTTCTTTATCTGGTCCTTTGTTGCTGTTGCTCCTGAAATAGCTCCCGAGCTACTATTAAAGGTGAAAGAAGTATTTTTTGTTAACAATAACAAGCCCCTTTCGACTAGACCCGAGTTTATGTGAATGAGCTGACTTCTGGCAAGCCCCCAGCCACCTGATGGAGACTGGCTGTCAGATGAACCAGCTGTGTGATTAGAGAGCTGGGACTTTCAGCACCACCCATGTCCTCTGGGGAGGGGAGAAGGGATAGCGATACACAAATAGCCGATGATTTCACCGATCATGCCTGTGTGGTGAGCCTCTACAAAAACCTTAAAGGACTGGACCCTGAGAAGCTTCCAGGTCGGGGGGCAGGTGGGGTGCTGAGAGGGTGACCGGAGNCCAGGGTGGCAAGTGCAGGTCCCTAGAAAAGTCAGTATTTGGTTTGCTCGTCTCCAAGCCCTGCGTCTTGGAGAGTAGGTATTTTAGTGGCAAAGATGTGCAGAAAATGTGTTACCACCAACTCAGGTGATAAGGTCAGGCACTCCACCTTGGGGACAGGATTTCCTGGCATCTCTCAGCCTCTAATAGGATCCAGCTTTACTGCCTGCCTGCGTACATGCTCAGTTGTTCAGTCATATCTGACTCTTTGTGACCCCACAGACTGTAGCCCACCAGCCTCCTCTGTCCATGGAATTTTCCAGGCAAGAATACTGGAGTGGGTTGCCATTTCCTACTCCTCGGGATCTTACCAATCCAAGGATCGAACCCACATCTCCTGCATTGACACTTTACCACTTAGCCACCAGGGAAGTCTAAGAGCTTTACTGATGCCAATACTAGGAGTGATCTCAGAAGTTCCTTAGGCTTTGCTTACAGACTACAGGCAGCGACTTATCCGTGGTTTGAAAATCAGTGAAACGGTTTTCCGCTGTCTCTTTTGAAGTGAAATAGAAGAAAGGAAACTAGTAAGCAATGCATCTCCTGCCATGAGAAGTATTCTTCAGTGAAACTTTCATCTCAATTATTTGTAGGCAGCTAGGCAGCGGGGTAAGAGCCTTGGGCAGCACTGCTCTGGCTCACCAGTTTTTATACTGTGATCCTGGAAAACTTGGGATTCCTTGGATGGGTCCCAGAAGCAACTCAGGGGTTTATGGAGGGCCAGCTGGAAAGAAACCCTGCTTACAAATATTCCAGTTGTCACGGTACAAAAACCCCTTTAAAGAGATTCTGCAACTTTAAATAAAGAAAATTGCTGCTGGTCAAGCTGCCTCGATTCTTAGAAGAAGAAACCGAGGCCAGAAAACAGAGTGGCCTTTGCAGGGCAGGTGGGCTCTCAGGCTCACTTCACAAGGGTCTCCGGATGAGGTGTGAAAGTCACTAACGTCAGAGCTCCTGGCTGAAGACAGGTTGGCCCTGCAGCCTGAGTCTCCTCTGAGCCACACTGGTATGTTCACTAGGAACTCACATTTATCATAAAGCCTGTAACTGTCCGGCCAACGGTCTAGCTTAAATTGTCAGAGTGAGCAAAACAGGCACCTGTTCAATGCCAGCGTTTAAAACACATCATAGGGTTGGTTAGATAGCATTACCAGACATGAATTTGGGTAAACTCTGGGAGATAGTGAAGACAGGGAAGCCTGGCATGCTGCAGTCTGTGGAACTGCAAAGAGTCAGACACAACTCAGTGACTAAACAACAAGGGTTCATGAAGCTTTTTGGCAATTCTGTTTTTGATGTCCCCAGGGCTTCCCTAATGGGAACATCCTATAGGCAGTGGGCCCAAGGTCACCCAGCAAATCTTGTGAGAACCAGGATGAGAATTCACTGGGTGAGTGAGGTCCTTTTAAAGATTGTGATCCTTTTTAAAGGCGTGGGTCAACAGTGGCCTGCCGTGGGGTCAGGGACACTGACTCTAGCAGTCCTGGGAGGTGTGGCATGCTGGCATAAGTCCTTTTGGAGGAGTTCGCTGTTACCCCACTCCAGTATTCTTTCCTGGGAAATCCCATGAACAGAGGCACCTGGTGGCCATTGTCCATGGGGTCACAAAAGAGGATACAACTTAGCAACTAAACAACTTATGTGATGTATTGTTCTGGATGTCTCCAGAAGGTTCTACTGTTTCTTCTGTTCAAGACCTAGAACCACATGGCTCTAATGCTTGGTGGATTTTATGTCTTTGCCACTTTTTCTTTTTCACAGCTGGTCTAGAAGAGGACAGAGTTCACTTACCTTACTCTTGGTCCACATTTTCGCCATGCACAGCCGGGCTTGTGTTGGTTAGGGTGTGGGCATGGTTTCTTGAAACTTGAGAATGGGGGGAATATGATAAAAAAAGAAAACACACCTCAACTCCAAATATTCAGCTTCATTAGCTGCAGTGTGCTGGGTAAAGATATATATGGGAGTTGTCCTTGGGTAATTGTTTTCAAACACTGACAGATGCAAATTCTACTGTGGAGGGTGGGGAGGAAGTTGTCTTTGGCTGCCACAGGCTGTCATGTAAATAAATGTACTGTTGGTACTGTGTCTTGTCAAAGCTATGGTTTTTCCAGTAGTCATGTATGGATGTGAGAATTGGACCATAAAGAAAGCTGAGCGCTGAAGAATTGATGCTTTAGAACTGTGGTGTTGGAGAAGACTCTTGAGAGTCCCTGAGACTGCAAGGAGATCCAACCAGTCCATCCAACAGGAAATCAGTCTTGAATATTCATTGGAAGGACTGATGCTGAAACTTTAACTCCAATACTTCGGCCACCTGATGCGAAGAACTGACTCATTTGAAAAGAACTGACTCATTTCCCTGATGCAGGGAAAGATTGAAGGCAGGAGGAGAAGCGGACAACAGAGGATGAGATGGTTGGATGGCATCACCAACTCAATAGACATGAGTTTGAGGAAATTCCAGGAGTTGGTGATGGACAGGAAGGCCTGGCGTGCTGCAGTCCATGGGGTGGAAAAGAGTTGGACACGACTGAGCAACTAAACTGAACTGAACTGAACTAAGTACTGTGTCTTGATCACAGAGCTGGTGGAAAACTGAAGAGGCCAGCTCTGTCCGCATAGGTAGGCCAGTCTTCCCAGGAGTCATCATTACAATACAGCTGACCAGAGATGAGGAAACCCAAGAGCTTGACGGAGGCGGTTTAACCCAAACTTGGAGAGTCAAGGAAAGATTTTCAGAAAGGGCCAAGTCTAAGCCAAAGCCTAGAGGGGGAACAGAAGGTCAGTGGCTGGGCCTGGCAGAGGCACAGCCTGTGCAAAGGCTCAGTGGCATAAAACAATTTAATTCACACGAGCTGGCACTAAATTCACATCTAGTGAATTGGAAGGGTTGGGAAAACCATTTACTTGATTTCTTTCATTCAGCCAGTATTCGCTGAGTTCTCTCTACAGGCCATGTGTTCAGGGTTTTGGGGTGAAGTGTTCCATAAGTGAGACTCACTCCCTGCTTTCCTGGAGCTTACACTTCATTAGGTGGGGGTGGGGGAGGGGTCAGTAAGTTAGGAAACAGACAAATGAAATAAACCAATAATCACATCAGGCAGGGAACTAAAATCTTTGCCAGTTCGCTACTGTCTGGTCTTCCCTGTTGGCTCAGATGGTAAAGAATCCGTTTGCAATGCAGGAGACCTGGTTTCGATCCCTGGGTTGGGAAGATCCCCTGGAGAAGGAAATGGCTACCCACTCCGGTATTTTTGCCTGGAGAATCCCGTGGACAGAGGAGCCTGGTGGGCTACTGTCCACAGGGTCCTAGAGAGTGAGATGAGACTCTCTAGGACTAATGCTTTCACTTTCACTTTACTGTCTGCAAGATCAAGTCTGGGCTAGGCCCCTCTGCTGTCAAAGCTCTGAAGCCTCCACAGCCCCAGTGCTTTGGTCAGAAGGAGCCAGGAACCACTCCCTAACTCACTTTCCTCCTCCACCGCTGCCCATAGCCCAGACTTCGGTGGCTTTTTTGCCTGGACTGCTCTCTGTCCCAGTCAAAGCTAAAAGAAAAACTAGGGGGTGGGGGGCATTGTACATAACCCAAGTGCACATTTCAAAAAGAAGAAATTTACGTTCCTACTGACTAAATGACAGACTTTATTTGGATCTCACCAGTGTCCCCACTGTCACATTTCTGCATCAGGATCTAGTCCATGATACCACCTTGTACTCAGTTCTCACACCCCCTTCATCTCTACTGATCTGTGACCGTTTCTCAGTCTTTCCTTAAATTTCATGACCTTAAAAGCTTTGAGGAGTGCTGATCAGTGCTTTGTAGGATGTCCCTCACCTTGGATTTGTCTGATATCTTTTCATGATTAGACTGGGGTTTGAGGTTTGCAGAAAGATTCCTGCAGAGGTGAAGTGTTCTCATGACATCGTGTCAGGATTTCCACGGTATCAGGATGACTTTTGGGAAATGTTAACCATGATCATTTGGTCAAAGTGATGCATACAAGATTTCTCCACTATAAAGTTACTCAGGCCCCTTTTAGGAAAAGGCTTTTAAAGCATTGTAGTGAAAGATCAAATTCTAAAGGAATTCTAGAAAGTGATAGATTTGGCTCCTAAAATTAAAAAAAACTTTGATACAGCAAATGTTAAACTGCAGCAATATTTGCAACACAACCAGACAAGAGGCTGTTTTCTGGACACAGACAGGATCTTTTCTACCCAGAAAGACAAGACTAAGGGCTTCCCCGGTGACTCAGTGGTAAAGCATCCACCTGAAGTGCAGGAGATGCAGGTTTGATCCCTGGGTCAGAAAGATCCCCAGGAGTAGCAAATGGCAACCCACTCTAGTATTCTTGCCTGGAAAATTCCATGGACACAGGAGCCTGATGGGCCACCAGCCAATAGGTCTCGAGGAGTTGGACATGACTGGGTGGCTGAGCACATCCCACATAAGGAAAGGCTAAAGGCCCTAGTCAAGAAGTGGAATGAAGAATTGCCATTGGCCCATAAGCACATAGGAGAAAAAAGAGGAGGAAAAAGAAAAAAACACATTCAACCTCATCATATTAAGAAAAGGCTGGGACTTCCCTGGTGGTCCAGTGATTAAGAATCTACCTTCCAGTGCAGGGGATGCAGGTTCAATCCCTGGTCGGGAAACTAAAATCTCATATGCCACAGGGCAGCTAAGCCTGTGCACCACAATTAGAGAACCCCACTCACTGCAGCAAAGACCCAGCACAGCCAAAATTTTTTTTGAAAAAGAAAGAAAATTGCTAACTAAAACAATGCCATCTTTCACATGTGAAATTTTTACATGTTTTTAAAATTAAACAATTTTAAACTAAAAAGGGAATGTTAATGTGGGGAGGTGGTGCTTTCAGGAGCTGATGAGGGAATATAAATTGGAGGACATTCTGAAAATGCATATCAAAGCTTGAAGATACATAGCAGTTTCAATACCAGGAATTTATCTAGAGGAAACATGATTGTATAAGAAGTTAGTTTTAACAGTTATTTTTTTTAATAATAACAATAAAATTAGAAACCAACTGTATGTCTGGAAGTAGAGAATTGGTTAAATAAATTAGGGGTCTGCCATGTACTGGAATAGTCCTCAACCACTAAAAATTACAGTTTAGATGAATACTGAGGATGTGCAAAAATTGTTCATTATATATAAAAAAAAATTTCAAGGTCACAAAAGCATATTGCATTAAGATCTCATTTTTGTAAAAGAAATGAGTCTATTTGCAAATAACTCAAAGTCCAGCACCATCATAGATAGTATCAGTAGTTAACAGAATAACATCCATTACTCAATGGATGATTTTAATTTTCTTTGTGCTAATCTAGATTTATTCATTTTTGTTTAATAAACAAGCAGTGTTTTATGACAAGAGAAAATATTTAACTTTTACGAGTCTTAATAGGGTTTTTGCAGATCCTCTGAGGGTCACTCCTAGGTAAAGTACTTTGTGAGCCATAGAAAGTGAAAGTGGAAGTCGCTCAGTCATATCTGACTCTTTGTGACCCAATGGACTATACAGTCCATGGAATTCTCCAGGCCAGAATACTGGAGTGGGTAGCCTTTCCCTTCTCCAGGGGATCTTCCCAACCCAGGGATTGAACCTAGGTCTCCCGCATTGTAGGCAGGTTCTTTACCAGCTGAACCACAAGGGGGATTTGCAAATATTAGCCATTATTCCAGGTGATTCTTTTCCCATTTTTAACTTTGAACATCTGGGTTTCCTTTCCTAGGCTTCAGTTCAGTTCAGTTCAGCCCCTCAGTTGTGTCCAACTCTTTGCAACCCCATGGACTGCATCATGCCAGGCTTCCCTGTCCGTCACTAACTCCCAGAGCTTGCTCAAACTCATGTCCATCACGTTGGTAATGCCATCCAACCATCTCCTCCTGCCTTTAATCTTTCCCAGCATCAGGGTCTTTTCCAGTGAGTCAGTTCTCAACATCAGGTGGCCAAAGTATTGAAGTTTCAGCTTCAGCATTAATCCTTCCAGTGAATATTCAGGACTGATTTCCTTTAGGATTTACTGGTTTGATTTCCTTGCGGTCCAAGGGACTCTCAAGAGTCTTCTCCAACACCACAGTTCAAAAGCATCAATTCTTCGGCACTCGGCTTTCTTTATAGTCCAACTCTCACATCCATACATGACTAAAATCTCTCACTGTTTCCATTCTTTCCCCATCTACTTGCCATGAAGTGATAGGACCAGATGCCATGATCTTAGTTTTTTGAATGTTGAGTTTTAAGCCAGCTTTTTCACTCTCCTCTTTCACTTTCATCAATAGCCTTTTTAGTTCTTCACTTTCTGCCATAAGTGTGATATCACCTGCATATCCAAGGTTATTAATATTTCTCCCAGCAATCTTGATTCCAGCTTGTGCTTCATCCAGCCCGGCATTTTGTGTGATGTACTCTGCATATAAGTTAAATAAGCAGGGTGACAATTTACAGCCTTGACGTACTCCTTTCCTGATTTGGAACCAGTCTCTTGTTCCATGTCCAGTTCTAATTGTTGCTTCTTGACCTGCATACAGATTTCTCAAGAGGCAGATAAGGTGGTCTGGTATTCCCATCTCTTCCAGAATTTTCCACAGTTTGTTGTGATCCACACAGTCAAAGGCTTTGGTGTAGTCAATAAAGCAGAAACAGATGTTTTTCTGGAACTTTCTTGCTTTTTCGATGATCCAGTGGATGTTGGCAATTTGATCTCTGGTTCCTCTGTCTTTTCTAAATCCAGTTTGAACATCAGGAAGTTCATGGTTCACGTACTGTTGAAGCCTGGGTTGGAGAATTTTGAGCATTACTTCGCTAGCATGCGAGATGAGTGCAATTGTGTGGGAGGCTTAGGAAGCTGAGATAGGAGTTAGGCGGGAACCACAGCAGCTCACTCATCTGTGAGTATGAAAGCTGTCTGTTCTAGGCTGAATGTCTGTGTTCCCCCAAAGTTCACATGTTGAAGCCTTAACTCCCAATGTGATGGTATTAGAAAACAGGGCTTATGGGAGATGATTAGGTTTTGATTAGGCCATGAGTGAGACTGTCCTCCTGGGATTAGTGCCCTTACATGAAGAGAAAGAGAGAGATCTGGAAAGGCCATATGAGGACACAGTGAGAAGGCTGCCATCCACAAGCCAGGAAGTGGGTCCTCAGTAGACATCAAATCTGCTGACACCTAATTAAATATTAATAGCACCCTCCTCTGCAATGTGGAACATTAAGGCCCTGGGTTGAATACCCAGTAGAAACAATTTGCCATCTCTCCTTGACTGATACTTTGCATTTTCCCCCAACTGATGTGGATTCAGCTCTGCCAGGAAGTAAGTTGACTTTTCCCTGCTGACCACATCCCCCTTCCCTGTGTCACAGAAGAGGAAGTAACGATGGCTTATATATATAGTTCCTAACTTAAATAACTTTTTACTAACTTTTTAATTAGCAGTTAACTAGAAAATATTTTTATACATGATTTAAAAAATCAAACAGTGTAGAACCATAGCCAATGAAAAAATGTAAATCTCCCTCTCATCCCAGACCCCTGATCCCTTTTCCCAAAAAGAACCATGGTTCATAATTTCTTATATATGGTTCCAGAAATTTTCTATGCGTATAATGATGCTTGTAAAGTCAGTTTTTGGATATTCTCCTGGAAATCAAACAATAAAACATTATAGTTGTCTGGATCATTTTGAAATTGTTGGGTAATGTTAGACTTGTAATAACTCATATCATGATCCTCAGAAGAGGGTTAAGGACCCACTAACCACCTGAAATTTCTTGTCAGACCTTCCATCTCTGCATTTTTTGTGGAAGGTCAGTAGCTTCCATAAGATTTTTTAAAGGGGTCTATGTACCAAAATAGGAGGGTGGGGAGAAGCATGGCCAGTGGTGTAAGAGAAACAACTTTTTACAGATAAACAGAAGATAATGGGGGATACAAGTTCTGAATTTATGGATCATTGGTGATTAACTTTGTGATTGGAAGCTGATGGAGCCATAGGTTGAACAGGGAAGTGTGCCTGGCTGAGCCACCGGGGATGAAATTTAAGGAGTTCTTCAACTCTGAGTGTTACTGCTAACTCATCGCATGTGAGGAAGTTAATGTCTGAGGCTTTAGAAGACTTCTATGCTCTTGTTCAGTTACTCAGAACTGGAATGAAATTGTCCAGTTACTGGGAAATTCTCATGGACAGGAGCAAGACAAAGTGCTTCCTAACAGAGAGTTTCAGGCTGAAAAATAATTCAAAATGAGTTTAGGGAAATTCCTGGGAGGCAGAGCCATATCCAGTAGGTCATGAAAGTCCCAAATGTTTGGGGAAATATCCTTCATGGGGTCAATATCCTTGATGGAGTTGCGGGGGTGGGGGATGGTAGGGAGGGTAACCAAGTTTTACATCACCCCCATTTTGGGTTGGCAGGCCGACTGGCCAGAAGGTCTGACCTTACAAGGTATTTCTAATATTAGTTTAAATGTTTGTAGCAATTGCTCCAGACACTTTTGTAAGCATTTTTCATGTATTAACCCCTAACTCCTTGATACTTGTAATAGTTCTACAACATGGGGAAACTGAGGTCTCAGTATGCTAGCTACTGTGCAAACAACCCCACATTTCACCAGCTTAAGAGACTTAGTAGGTCAGGACCTAATGTGTTGGGTAGGTGACTTAAGATCCACCAAGTCATTCAGGGCTGCCCGGGACTCCCCATCTTGCTGGGTTGCCACCTTGACAGTCTCAGCTGAAATGTCCCTGTTTCTGAGAGATCTTCCTATATCACCTTGCCTGAAGCACCATGTTCCCCCTTTACTGAGTGACTGAACTGAACTCAACTGAACAACAAAAGACAGAAGGTAGGGGTGAAAATGACTTCCTCAAGACATGTGTGAGTGGCCTGTTGCAGTTGGCTGAGACCAGTGCCTCCCATCAATGGCTCAGAGGAGAGCTGCTTCCTGCTGGCTGTAGGGGAGGGGAATCAGCTGGATGTGGGAAAGAGGCGTGGCCCTCCTGGTTAGCTGGAGGGAGGGGAGGAAGCCAAGGCCCAGAGTCTCAGTGTGCAGAGGCTGGGAGACAGACCCACGTGACGTGAAGGCTGACATCAGGACTGTTTCCCTTGGATGTGTCCCTGACGTTGCACTGATCTTAATCCTGCTAGAGAGCAGGTTTTTAATCCATGCCGGTACCACTGGTGCCTGGTACAGAGCCCTGCACCCAAGGCTCGTTCATTCAGGAACACCAGGAGTAAGGTTGAGTAAGCATGGGGCAGTCCATACCCTCCCAGGAGTTTGGACTTTGTCCTGAAGGCTATGAGGGACTCCCTTGCTGTTTTGACCGACACAATGGCTGGAGGGCTGTGTGGCTGCAGTTATAGGCTGAGAAAGCCTTAGAGAAGCAGGTTTTTAGTAAGTCTCAAAATCAACCAGTCCTGAGAAATACGAGGGGGAGGTGGGTGGGGCAGGAAGAATCACTGCAAAGAGGCTTTGAGAAAAAAAAAAGAAACAAATTTGGGAACCAAGGGAATGTGAAAGTGGGCCTTGAGAGTGTCAGGCCAGAGATAAGGTGGCAGGGAGTGGTGGGGATTGTGGCAAAGCACAAGGCAGGCCCCTTGCCTAGGAGACAGCTGCAACTCAGCACCAGCTGCCTGTTACATGTGAGAATCAGGCCCAGGGTTGCCAGGTTTTCAAGTTTTATGTATGAGATCACCATGTCCTCAATATTGGCAGCTACTCTATAATATATAAAATAAATAAAACTTCACGGGCCAAATAAGACATATCGGTGGGCCAGATATAACCTCCCCCTACCCCCCAGGTGGCAAGTTTGAGACCTGGGTATGTGTGTGGGTTGGGAATGGGGTGAGGAGGGGCGAGAAGGCTCAAGGACACTGAAATTTCCAGCCCAAGTCACTGGGAGAAGGGTGGCCTTTCACACTGTAATTAGGAAGTCTGGAGGTGAAGTCTATGGGGAAGGACTGAAGCAGGAGGGAAGCAGGCAGGGTACAACCTTTGAAAGAGTGATATAGGCTGAGGATGCAGCATAAACTGATTAGAATTGAATGGGTCCATGATGGCAGACAAGTCAACTCCTCAGGATACGCTCACCGTAACACATCAGCAAGCTAAATGACATACCCAGAGGTGCCATGACAGTTCTAAGACCAACCATCAAAGACCAAAAAGTGAACAGTGCCCAATTCCTGGAAATCTCTGCCCCTTCCCCAAAACAGTTGGAATAACCCTCCCATTCATTAGCTTGTGAAATTACCCAGCCCACAGAAGCTAACTTCACCACATTTTGCGGCTGCATTCACTCTCTGGGACAGCCCTCACTCTTGTCTGTGAAGTGTGTTTCTCCCCATGAAAAGGCAAAAAGATATGACACTGGAAGATGAGCCCCCCAGGTTGGTAGGTGTCCAATGTGCTACTGGGGAAGAGCAGAGAAATTCCAGAAGGAATGAAGAGGCTGAGCCAAAGCAGAAATGATGCCCAGTTGAGGATGTGTCTGGTGGTAAAAGTAAAGTCCAATGCTGTAAAGAACAGTATTGCATTGGAATCTGGAATGTTAGGTCCATGAATCAAGGTAAATTGGATGTGGTCAAATAGGAGATGGCTAAGTGAACATTGACATTTTAAGAATCAGTGAACTGAAATGGACAGGAATGGGCAAATTTAATCCAGATGACCATTATATCTGCTATTGTGAGCAAGAATCTCTTAGAAGGAATGGAGTAGTCTTCACAGTCTACAGAAGAGTCGAAAATGCAATACTTGGGTGCAGTCTCAAAAACAACAGAATGATCTCATTTGTTTCCAAGGCAAACCATTCAACATCATAGTAATCCAAGTCTGTGCCACAAGAAGCTGAAATTGAACAGTTCTATGAAGACCTACAAGACCCTGTAGAACTAACACCAAATAAAGATGTCCTTTTCATCACAGAGGACTAGAATGCAAAAGTAGGAAGTCAAGAGATACCTGGAGTAACAGGCAAATTTGACCTTAGAGAATAAAATGAAGCAAAGCGAAGGCTAACAGAGTTCTGCCAGAGAATGCACTGGTCATAGCAAACACCCTCTTCCAACAAAGAGATGACTCTGTATGTGGACGTCACCAGATGGTCAATATTGAAATCAGATTGATTATATTCTCTGCAACCAAAGATGGAGAAGCTCTATGTAGTCAGGAAAAGCGAGACCAGGAGCTGACTGTGGCTCAGATCATGAAAACCTTATTGCAAAATTCAGACTTAAAGTGTAGAAAATGGACTTTCCTGGTAGCTCAGCTGGTTGAAGAATCCACCTGCAATGCAGGCCCGGTTCAGTTCCTGGGTCAGGAATATCCCCTGGAGAAGGGATAGGCTACCTACTCCAGTATTCTTGGGCTTCCCTGGTGGCTTAGATGGTAAAGAATTCACCTGCAATGCGGGAAACCTGGGTTCAGTCCCAGGGTCAGGAAGATCCCTGGAGGGGGGCATGGCAACCCACTCCAGTATTCTTGCCTAGAAAATCCCCATGGACAGAGGAGCCTGGCAGGCTATAGTCCCTGGGGTCAACACGACTGAGTGACTAAGTACAGCACAGGGAAAACCACTTGGCCCTTCAGGTATGACCTAAATCAAATCCTTTATGATTATACAGTGGAAGCAACAAATAGATTCAAGGGATTAGATCTGATAGAGTGCTTGAAGAACTATGAGAGGTTTATAACATTATACAGGAGATGGTGACGAAAACTATCCCCAAGAAAAAGAAATGCAAGGCAAAACTGTTGTCTGAGGAGGCCTTAACAAATAGCTGAGAAAAGAAGAGAAGCGAAAAGCAAAGGAAAAAGGGAAACCAAACACAGAGTTCCAGAGAATAGCAAGGAGAAATAAGAAAGCCTTCTTAACTGAACAATGCAGAGAAATAGAGGAAAACAACAGAATGGGAAAGACTAGAAGTCTCTTCAAGAAAATTAGAGATACCAAGGGAATATTTCATGCACAGATGGCACAATAAAGGACAGAAACAATAAAGACCTAACAGAAACAGAAGAGATTAAGAAGATGTGGCAAGAATACACAGAAGGACTGTACAAAAAAGGTCTTAATGACCCAGATAACCATGATTTTGTGGTCAAGGCCAGTCTTATTCCAATCCCAAAGAAGGGCAATGCCAAAGAATGTTCAAACTACTGTGCAATTGCACTCATTTCACATGCTAGCAACGTAATGCTCAAAATCCTCCTACCTAGGCTTCAACAGTATGTGAATCAAGAACTTCCAGATGTTCAAGCTGGATTTAGAAAAGGCATAAGAACCAGAGATCAAACTGCCAACATCTGTTAGATCATAGGAAAAGCAGAAGAATTCCAGAAAAACGTCTGCTTCTTTGACTACACTAGAGCCTTCATGTGGGTCACAACAAACTGTGGAAAATTCTTAAAGAGATGGGAATACCAGACCACCTGACCTGCCTCCTGAGAAACTGAATGCAGGTCAAGAAGCAACTGTTAGAACTGGACATGGAAAAATGGACTGGTTCAAAAATTGAGAAAGGAATAAGTCAAGGTTATGTATTGTCACTCTGCTTATTTAACTTACATGCAGAGTACTTCATAAGAAATGCTGGGTGAATCACAACCTGGAATCAAGATTGCCAGGAGAAATATCAGTAACGTCAGATATGCAGATGATACTGCTCTAATGGCAGAAAGCGAAGAGGAACTAAAGAGCCTGTTGATGAAGGTGAAAGAGGAGAGTGAAAAAGTTGGTTTAAAACTCAACATTCAGAAAGCTAAGATCATGGCATTTGGTCCCATCACTTCATGGCAAATAGATGGGAAAACAATGGAAGCAATGACAGACTTTATTTTCCTGAGCTCCAAATATACTGTGGATGGTGACTGCTGCCATGAAATTAGAAGACATTTGCTCCTTGGAAGAAAAGCTATGATAAACCTAGACAGCATATTAAAAAGCAGAGACATCACTTTGCCTACAAAGGTCCATATAGTCAAAACTATGGTTTTTCCAGTAGTCATGTATGGATATGAAATTTGGACCATAAAGAAGGCTGAGTGCCTCAGAATTGATACTTTGGAACTGTACTGCTGGAGAAGACTCTTGAGAGTCCTCTGTACTGCAGAGAGATCAAATTGGTCAATCCTAAAGGAAATCAACCCTAGATATCCATTGAAAGGACTGATGCTAAAGCTCCAATACTTTGGCTACCTGATGCAAAGGACCAACTTATTGGAAAAGACCCTGATGCTGGAAAAGATTGAAGGCAGGAAATGATGGGAATGACAGAGGATGAGATGATTGGATGACATCATAAACTCAATGGACACGAGTTTGAGCAAACTCTGGGAGATGGTAAAGGACCGGGAATCCCGGCATGTTACAGTCATGGTGTCAGCAAGAGTGGAACATGACTTAGTGACTGAACAACAACAATAACATGTCAGCAAGCTAAATCATACACCCAGAGGCACCATTACAGTTCTGAGACCATCAAAGACCAAAAAGTGGGTGGTGGCCCAGTTCCTGGAAATCTTCACTCCTTCCCCCAAACAGCTGGAATAATCCTTCCACTCATTAGCCTATGAAATTACCCAGCACATAAAAGCTGGCCACACCACATTTCGAGGCTGCACTCACCCTCTGGGATGGCCTATACTCTCGTCTGTGAAGTGCGAAGAGTACTAAAATAGTTGTTTTCTGGCAACTCTCATTCCCCAGGACCCCAGCGTCCTCTCCTGGAACAAGGGGCTCGCTTGGGGTGCACACAGGGTCCTTCCTGGTTCCCTTCATCCTGTCTGGGCCTCATGAATTCCCCCCTCTCCCAGTGGGGCTGCCCCCTCAGCCACCTAGAGCGGTGGCACACCCTCAACATCCAGAAGAAACTCCCTTCACTGCTGGGGACTCAGCCTCCCCGGAGGGGTCCTGAGGAACAGTGAGTGAGTGGCCTCCTCCTGGTTCAGGGCAGCCGGAGAACATCCTGAGGCTGTGGACACCGATTCTGGGTAGTTTTGTGTGACAAGGGCCTTGTCTTCATGGAGCTTCTAGCCTCTGGCAGGATGGAAGGTGCCACAGGCTACTCAGGACTATCACCAGACGACAGTGTTTGTGATAACATTTATTGATGACTTATTGAATTGGCCAAAAGTTTCGTTTGCTTTTTTTCTGGAAGACAGCTCTACCAGTGTTTAGTTGTCTTTGACTTCATTCGAAACAATTGTTAGATTGCATTGTGACCACTCTCATATCAGCATGCATTAAAAAAAAAACTTATCAAAACTGGTGAATGTTTGCTTAGTTGTTTTAATACTGAAAATGGGCAGGGGGAGCAACATTTTTGGCATACTTTGCTTTATTATTTCAGAAAAGGTCAAAACAAAACTGAAAAGCAAAGAAAGTTTTTGTGCAATATATGGAGAAGTTGCTGTGACGGATTGAACATGTCAAAAGCGGTTTGTGAAGTTTCATGTTGGCGATTTCTCACTAGATGATGCTCTATGGTTGGATAGGCCAGATGAAGTTGATAGTGATCAAATCGAGACATTAATTGAGAACAATCAATGTTCCATCACATAGGAAATAGCTGACATACTCAAAATGTCCAAAGCAAGCCTTGAAAATCATTTGCACTGAGCTTAGTTATATTAATCAATTTGATGTTTGGGTTCCATGTGAGTTAAATGCAAAAACCCTTTTGGATCATATTTCCACATGCAGTTCTCTACTTATTAATAATGTACCAAAAATGTTCCATTTTTAAGACGAATTTTGACAGGCAATGAAAAGTGGATACTGTACAATAATGTGGAAGGGAAGAGGTCGAGGGGCAAGTGATATGAACCCCCATCCACACCAAAGGTCGGTCTTCTTCCAGAGGAGGTGATCTTGTATATAGGTGGGACTGGGAGTCCTCTATTATGAGCTCCTTCCAGGAAACCAAATGATTACTTCAAACAAGTGCTGCTTCCAATTAGACTAACTGAAAGCAATGAAAAGCATCTGGAATTAGTCAACAGAAAACACATAATCCTCCACCAGGATAACTCAAAACCACATGTTTCTTTGATGACCAGGCGAACACTTGCAGCTTGACTGGGAAGTTCTGATTCATCACGCTGAAATTCACCAGACATTGCACTTTCGGATTTCCATTTATTGTGGTCTTTACAAAATTCTCTTACTGGAAAAAAATTTTAATTCCTTGGAAGTCTGTAAAAGACACCTGGAACAGTTCTTTGTTCAAAAAAAAAGCTTTGGAAAGATGGAATTGTGAAGTTGCCTGAAAAATGGCAGAAGGTAGTGGATACTTTTGAACTGTGGTGCTGGACAAGACTCTTAAAGGAGATCAAACCAGTCAGTCCTAAAGGAAATCAGTCCTGAATATTCATTGAAAAGACTGATGCTGAAGCTGAAACTCCAGTACTTTGGCCACCAGATATGAAGAACTGACTCATTGCAAAAGACCCTGGTGCCGGGAAAGATTGAAGGCAGGAAGAGAAAGGGACAACAGAGGATGAGATGATTGGATGGCATCACCCCCTTGATGGACATGAGCTTGAGCAAACTTTGGATTTGGTGATGGACAGGGAAGCCTGGTATGCTGCAGTCCATGGGGTCACAAAGAATTGGACACAACTGAGCAACTGAACTGAACTGAGTGGATACTTAAATCCCACGACAATACACTAAGGGTTGTTCTATTATGATGCCCACTTCACAGATGAGTAAACTGAGACTCAGTTAAGTACCTTGCTCCCCTCCCTCCCTGGGTTGCAGGGAGGCCCCCTGCAACTCTCAGGGCCCCCCTGACTCTCAGGAGACCTCACTGTTTAGCTCTAGAGAGCTAAGCACATGGATTATTAGGAGCATTGTGGACAAGGTGGATTCAAGCTGAGATCCAGTAGAGGGAGAAAATACTTGGAAGACACAGCCAGGTGCACAAGACAGCCTTGTCTTCTGCGCCCACATTCTGTGCACTGGGGAGTATTTCTCAGTTGTCAGCAGTCACCCACTGCATCCCTTCCTAGTACTGCATCAGTACCAACTGATGGTGGTAAATGCCCTACACACTTGAGCTCATGACTTCCTCTGGCAGCTCCAGTAGACAGACACACTTTTTATTATTCCCCTTTTATGACTTTGAGCTTCCCTGGTGGCTCAGACAGTAAAGAATCTGCCTGCAATGCAGGAGACAAAGGTTCAATCCCTGGGTCAGGAAGATCCCCTGGAGAAGGAAATGGCAATCCTTGCCAGTACTCTTGCCTGGGAAATCCTATGGACAGAGGAGCCTGGCTGGCTACAGTCCATGGGGTCATAAAAAAGTTGGACACGACTTAGCAACTAAACAACAACAACCACACGACGGACTTCTGAGCCAAAGAAAGGAACCAAATGAACTACAGACACAGGCAACACTGTGGATGAACAAAGAAGCAGACAGAGCACACACTCTCTTGGCTCATTTATGTAAATTTCTAGTGCAGGCAGAACTAAGGTATAGTGACAGAATGCAAATCAGTGATTACCTGGGCCAGGGGTTGACCAGAGGAAAGCGCACACAGGGAACTTTCTGGGAAGGGCTTGTGTCTTGATCCCAGTGGTAGTTACATGGACAAATGTTGTTAAAACTTACCAAACTGTACATTAAGACCTATGCCATCTACGAGATGCAAGTTACACTTTAAGTAATCAAGTAAATGAGCAGATGCCTCCACCCCAGCCCTGGCAACTCAGAGTCAGCGGTCTTGAGTGGGGTCCCAGGGTACCTGGCACAGTCTCAGCCCTGGGTGGGCACCCTGGACTTTTACTGCTGAAGTCTCTTATGGCCAGGACAGCTGAGTCTTAGAAAATGTTGAGCATTTACTGTTGGTCTGTTTCTAAGCATAAACCTAACTCGGGTCAAAGTCTGGTCCTGGGGCTGACTCCTGATAGTTGGCAAGACCAGCTCTAAGCCCTGCACAAAGCACCCTCAGTTGCCGGACTGATCCTGGCTGTGCGCCAGGCATCATAGGGTCTGCCGTATGGGGGCAAGAGGGCGGGACTCCTGCACAGGGCGGCGGACATCTGCCTGGTGCTGGACAGCAGGCAGAACTAGACAGACCCTCTCTGGGTTCTGTCTCCCTGCCCACCAGAAAAATCATGACTTTGGCTGTGTGTTGAGGAGCTGTTGTGTTATACACAACAGCTGAATTTTGTAAGAGGCTGCTCTTAGGATGTTTCTTAGGTGCCTCAGCTCAGAGGCAGCCTGGCTTAGGTCCCACATCTCCATAGTTAGCTATGTCTTTGTGCAAGTGACTTAACTCTCTCTGCTCCTCATCTGCAAAATGAAGAAGATGGCAATGCTCCACGGTGCCTTGAGCAGGGGAAGCATAGTAAATGTTGACTGTTACAACGATTATTGCCAAACTTAATGCTTATAATAACCTGTGGGTATAGGTGCTATTCGTATGCCCATTTTACAGAGCCAAAACTGAGGCTTAGAGAGCTCAAGTCAGTCTGCCACCAGACTTTTGGGGATCAGTGCAGAAGCATCCCCCCTCCCCCATCCTGGAATGAGAATCTATTGCTGGTTAAACAAGACATGTGTCCTCCTTCAGGAAGGCCGTGTGTACTGGTTCTGAACGGAGGTTCACATTGTGGCTCGAGCAGCTGTGGAATGCTGGTCGAGCTGCTTAACCGCCTCAGTTTCCTCGTCTCTAGAATGGGAGTGCTAATCCTGACCTCAAAAGGCTGCTGTGAGGATGAAATGAGTCAGAATGTGTGTGTCACCCAGAATGGCACCCTGCACATGGTCAGCCCGTCAGCCCGGCCAGCTTTATTTACCGCCACTGTGAGAGCACGCACATCTCTCCAGGGTGGCCTGTGGCAACAGGAGGAGTCAAAAGCCTTTTGAGCCACGTGCAGGGAATCTGAGGTTCTGTGGTTGAATCTTCTCGTGGATTCTCTCATTGTAAATACTCAAAGCCTTGTTCCCAGCCTTGTCCCATGGGTCCTAACCCTCATGTTTACTCCACTGGAAGAGATTCAGGGCTGACAGTCACCATCATGTCTAAATGGACCGTGACAGGCTTCTCGCCTCACTGACGCTGGTTCTCAGATTGGGGGATGGGGTGGTAGCAGGTGCTGGATGGGACTGAGCTCAAGGTGAACAGACAACCCTTTTGTTCATTGACTTTGNAGTAATCAAGTAAATGAGCAGATGCCTCCACCCCAGCCCTGGCAACTCAGAGTCAGCGGTCTTGAGTGGGGTCCCAGGGTACCTGGCACAGACAGTCTCAGCCCTGGGTGGGCACCCTGGACTTTTACTGCTGAAGTCTCTTATGGCCAGGACAGCTGAGTCTTAGAAAATGTTGAGCATTTACTGTTGGTCTGTTTCTAAGCATAAACCTAACTCGGGTCAAAGTCTGGTCCTGGGGCTGACTCCTGATAGTTGGCAAGACCAGCTCTAAGCCCTGCACAAAGCACCCTCAGTCGCCGGACTGATCCTGGCTGTGCGCCAGGCATCACAGGGTCTGCCGTACGGGGGCAAGAGGGCGGGACTCCTGCACAGGGCGGCGGACATCTGCCTGGTGCTGGACAGCAGGCAGAACTAGACAGACCCTCTCTGGGTTCTGTCTCCCCGCCCACCAGAAAAATCCTTTGGCTGTGTGTTGAGGAGCTGTTGTGTTATACACAACAGCTGAATTTTGTAAGAGGCTGCTCTTAGGATGTTTCTTAGGTGCCTCAGCTCAGAGGCAGCCTGGCTTAGGTCCCACATCTCCATAGTTAGCTATGTCTTTGTGCAAGTGACTTAACTCTCTCTGCTCCTCATCTGCGAAATGAAGAAGATGGCAATGCTCCACGGTGCCTTGAGCAGGGGAAGCATAGTAAATGTTGACTGTTACAACTATTATTGCCAAACTTAATGCTTATAATAACCTGTGGGTATAGGTGCTATTCATATGCCCATTTTACAGAGCCAAAACTGAGGCTTAGAGAGCTCAAGTCAGTCTGCCACCAGACTTTTGGGGATCGGTGCAGAAGCATCCCCCCTCCCCCATCCTGGAATGAGAATCTATTGCTGGTTAAACAAGACATGTGTCCTCCTTCAGGAAGGCCGTGTGTACTGGTTCTGAACGGGGGTTCACATTGTGGCTCGAGCAGCTGTGGAATGCTGGGCGAGCTGCTTAACCGCCTCAGTTTCCTCGTCTCTAGAATGGGAGTGCTAATCCTGACCTCAAAAGGCTGCTGTGAGGATGAAATGAGTCAGAATGTGTGTGTCACCCAGAATGGCACCCTGCACATGGTCAGCCCGTCAGCCCGGCCAGCTTTATTTACCGCCACTGTGAGAGCACGCACATCTCTCCAGGGTGGCCTGTGGCAACAGGAGGAGTCAAAAGCCTTTTGAGCCACGTGCAGGGAATCTGAGGTTCTGTGGTTGAATCTTCTCGTGGATTCTCTCATTTTAAATACTCAAAGCCTTGTTCCCAGCCTTGTCCCATGGGTCCTAACCCTCATGTTTACTCCACTGGAAGAGATTCAGGGCTGACAGTCACCATCATGTCTAAATGGACCGTGACAGGCTTCTCGCCTCACTGACGCTGGTTCTCAGATTGGGGGATGGGGTGGTAGCAGGTGCTGGATGGGACTGAGCTCAAGGTGAACAGACAACCCTTTTGTTCATTGACTTTGTGGATTTTTTTTGCCTGCATCTTGGGAACCACAGTGTGGGTTTCTCAAGCTGTTCTGTTTCCTTTGGGTTGAAAACAAAATAAAAGGCAGACCACCAAACCGGAACATCCTGACGTCTGCTCGAGACTCCGAGAGGACTGGTTTACATTGAAAAATGTGTGACCTCACTAAGCTGAGAGCAGAGGGGCCACACGGCACGGTGCATCTCTTCTGAATTCTAACCCCTGTGCTCTTCTTGGCCTGAGGACGAGCCAGTCTGCCTCTCAGAGCCTCAGTTTCCTCATCTATTAAATGGGTACGCTTGTGGCACCCACATCCTGGGGCTGCTGTGAGATCAGGCTTCTTAGCACAGTGCCTGGCACACAGTACAGACTCAACAAGCATGAGCCAAAGGGATTATTGGTTTGCCAGCCCCACTCTGGGTTGAACTGTTCAAGTTCTGGATATCTCACCAACTGGCTGTGTGACCTTGGGCTAATTACCTCACCTCTCTGAACTTCAGGTTTTTAGCAAAAGTGAGACCCCATGATACCTATGTAAAAGCTTGTCCTGAGGACTAAATTAAGGAAGATAACTCCTAAAGGCAGCCTGGCACTGTCCTTAGGATATTCAAGTGATTGTGCTGACCATGCAGTGCTGGGGGTACATGGCCTTGATTTCAGGGAGGTTGAACAAAGTCATAAGCATCCCCCAGCGATGCTGGGGTACGTGGTCCAGCCCCAAGTGAGAAGGAACTTGGTTGATGCTTCTTAGAGTTAGGGAGAGGCCAGGCACAAAGGGCCTGAGAAAAACACTAATCTCCAGGGATGAACATCACTTACTTACCAGGTGGTGGTGAGGAGTAAAGGAGCGCCAGACAACAGAGGGCACGGAAATAGCAACTGTTCTTTAGCTTGGGTGGCCATTGGGTCTTCTGTGTCGGGCTTGTTTCTGGACACATGTCTGGAAGTAAAATGTTTTATAGCAGCAGTCTTTGGGAACATATGGATAGACAGAACTTGCTTACATGGATTCTGAATACAAAGATGTCATTTACCCAAAAAGCACATGAAGGGATTAGGATTCCCCAAAAGCAGAATTCTTTATAGAAGCACTCAAGGAAATTCTTCTCCATGTCAAGCACCTCTCCTGGATGTAAACTGTGGTTTGATTTATGAATAAGAGGGCAGGATTGTGCAGTGGTAGCAGGCATAGTCACAGGGTCAGATTTCCCAGGTGGAACCCCTACTCTGCTTGTTACCACCCAGGAGACCATGCGTCATGTGCGTCTGCTTCCTCATTTGCAAGATGGGGATTATCATAAATAATACCTATTTCACCTCATCGGTTTCAGGAGAAGTAAACCAGATAACCCATGTGAAGAAAAGTTAATGACACATAGTAGGGGCACGATACTTGTGGCTATTATTAATTCCAGAAATATTTACAGAGCATCTGCTATGTGCCTGGTGCTCTCTGCCCTGTGTCTGCCCTCGTGGAGCTTATTCGAGGGTGTGGGATATGGTTCGGGTGGAGGGAAAAGTCAGGCAAAACATAACCTAAACAAACAAGATGAATTCAGGTTGCCATCATAGCTATTTCCCAAACCAGCAGGAAGCTAAGATGCAGGGTCACATAGGGCAAGTACTTGCACACATTCGACTTGGAACACCTCAGTGTGATAGCGATGTTAAAGTGACAGATGAGAAGGAGCCAGGGCTGAGGGGCAGGTGGTTGGAACATGGGGTGGGGGTGAGGGGCAGCCTGGAGCAGCTCTTCACAGACTTGAGATGCACCTTGCGCCACCTGTGGACATGCAGGTGCTGCTCCCGCGGGCCCAGGTGGACCTGAGGTTCAGCTTTGCTAAGCAACTCCAGGGCCTCCAAGACTGCCGGTCCACGGACCACACCGTGGCCAGGACCAGAAGACAGAGGGAGCCAGGAGCCAGGTGGCAGAGCACCCGGAAGGCCAGTGGGGAGCTTGGATTTCATTCCCGAAGGCAGTAGGAAGGCAGGCAGGAGAGTGACGTGGCTGAAGGACACTTCCAGAAGCTCATTTTGGCTGCTGTGCGGAGAAGACTTGCTGGGGTCAGGGTGGCAGCAGGGAGACCTGGTGGGAGGTGACACAGTCACTCAGAATGCAGCAGAAGAGGCAGGAAGTAGGTTTATTTGAGCACTTTGGACGAGTAGACTGACAACACTTGAATGAATACAGATATTCAGTCTATATTCAGTGTTGAATAATTATTCTTAATGTGTGCTTCATTTTAAAATATTTTACATCAATAGTCTAGAGCAGTGGTTCTCAGCCAAGGGTGTTCTGCAACCCTCCCTCCTCCCCTAATCCAAGGAACATTTGGCAATGTCTCAGCTGGGATCAGGTGCTTTTTGCAGGACTTCCTTGGCAGTCCAGCAGTTAAGGCTCCCAAAGCAGGGGGCCAGGGTTCGATCCCTGGTCAAGGAACTAGATCCCGCACCATGTGCCACAACTTAAAAGCCTGCGTGCTACAACTAAAGATCCTTCGTGCCACAACTAAGACCTGGTGCAGCTAAGTAAATAAATAAGGATAAATTTTTTTTTTTTTAAAAGATGCTCCTGGTATCTAGTGGGTGGAGACCAGAGATACTGCTAAATAGCCTACGATGCACACGACAGCACCCCAGCAAAGAATTATTGGGCAATTGGGCAAAGAATTATTGGATCCAACATGTCGATGGTGCTGAGCAGGGAACCTTAATGTAGAGGCATAGAAAATCAGACGTGCACAGTCCCCTCCTCTCACCCCAGCCCCACACCCGAAAGAGAACCACTGTTACCAGTTTGCTACACAACTGCTCAGGCAGTGTTCTGTGCATACACAGTACATAGATTTCCTATAAATAGTCTCACCCCAGAAGAGATGCTAGGGAAATGCTTAGAACCCAAGGGCACTGAGATGGGTACACAGGAGGGCTTGTTTTGCTAAATCTGTTCCCTGGTGGCTCAGACGGTAAAGCGTCTGTCTACAATGCGGGAGACCCGGGTTCTGTCCCTGGGTCAGGAGGATCCGCTGGAGAAGGAAATGGCAATCCACTCCAGTACTATTGCCTGGAAAATCCCATGGACAGAGGAGCCTGGTAGGCTACAGTCCATGGGGTCGCAAAGAGATGGACACGACTGAGCGACGTTCCTTCCTTCCTATTCTGTTCGCACCCACTGAAGGTCACACCAGCCAGGAGAGGAGTGGGGAAATGACCGAAAGCCTTAGTCAGTCAGTCAGTTCAGTCGCTCCATCGTGTCCCACTCTTTTCGACCCCATGGACTCCAGCAAGCCAGGCCTCCCTGTCCATCACTAACCCCTAGTTTACTCAAACTCATGTCCATTAAGTCGGTGATGCCATCCAACCATCTCATCCTCTGTCATCTCCTTCTCCTCCCACCTTCAATCTTTCCCAGCATCAGGGTCTTTTCCAGTGAGTCAGTTCTTTATATCAGCTTCAACATCAGTCCTTCCAGTGAATATTCAGGACTGATTTCCTTTAGGATGGACTGGTTAGATCTCCTAGCTGTCCAAGGGACTCTCAAGAGTTTTCTCCAATACTATAGTTCAAAAGCATCAATTCTTTGGGACTCAACTTTCCTTATGGTCCAACTCTCACATCCATACATGACTACTGGAAAAACCATAGCTTTCACTAGACGGACCTTTGTTGGCAAAGTAATGTCTCTGCTTTTTAATATGCTGTCTAACTTGGTCATGGCTTTTCTTCCAAGGAGCAAGCATCTTTTCATTTCATGGCTGTAATCACCATCTGCAGTGATCTTGGAGCCCAGGAAAATAGTTTGTCACTGTTTCCATTGTTTCCCCATCTATTTCCCATGAAGTGATGGGACCAGCTACCATGATCTTTGTTTTCTGAATGTTGAGCTTTAAGCCAACTTTTTCACTCTCCTCTTTCACTTTCATCAATAGCCTCTTTAGTTCTTCTTCACTTTCTGCCATAAGGGTGGTGTCATCTGCATATCTGAGGTTATTGATATTTCTCCCAGCAATCTTGATTCCAGCTTGTGCTTCATCCAGTCCAGCATTTCTCATGATGTACTCTGCATATAAGTTAAATAAGCAGGGTGACAATATACAGCCTTGACGTACTCCTTTTTGTGTTTGGAACCAGTCTGTTGTTCCATGTCCAGTTCTAACTGTTGCTTCCTGACCTGCATACAGGTTTCTCAAGAGGCAGGTCAGGTGGTCTGGTATTCCCATCTCTTTCAGAATTTTCCACAGTTTATTGTGATCCACACAGTCAAAGGCTTTGGCATAGTCAATAAAGCAGAAATAGATATTTTTCTGGAACTCTCTTGCTTTTTCTATGATCCAGCAGATATTAGCAATTTGATCTCTGGTTCCTCTGTCTTTTCTAAAACCAGCTTGAACATCTGGAGGTTCAGGGTTCACGTATTATTGAAGCCTGGTTTGGAGAATTTTGAGCATTACTTTACTAGTGTGTGAGATGAGTGCAATTGTGCAGTAGTTTGATCATTCTTTGGCATTGCCTTTCTTTGGGATTGGGATGAAAACTGACCTTTTCCAGTCCTGTGGCCACTACTGAGTTTTCCAAATTTGCTGGCATATTGAGTGCAGCACTTTCACAGCATCATCTTTCAGGATTTGAAATAGCTTAACTGAAATTCCTAAAGCCTTATACCTCTATAAACTGTGATATTCTTTCTTTTCTCCAAAGAGTACTCTGAAAACTGCACGTTGTAATGCAGGCAACCTCTCTAACTGGGACTAACTCTTAGAGTCCAGGATTTCAGCACAGGATGACATGCTGAGATAATAGTCCCACCCAACCTCTTATTTCACAGATGGGAAAACTGAGGCCCAGAACTTTTTGTAAATAGAAAAATCCTTTTATCAGTCTCTGCTTCATTTACTGGGACTTTAATTTCAGACTTCCACTGTAATGCGCAGTGACAGCTTATGTTCCTGATTTTTTTTTCTTGGAAATATCCGTATGTGAGGTTGGTTACAGTGGCTGACAAAGGGGATGTATTTTAGCAAAATTGGAATGCTAAGGACAATGTTCCCTTCATGGATCACAGCCTTGTCATGGCAAAGGGGCTTGCATAACTCAGTGAAGCTATGAGCCATGCTGTGCAGGGCCACCCAAGATGGATGGGTCATAGTGAAAAGTTCTGACAAAGAGATCAAACTAGTCAGCCCTAAAGAAAATCAACCCTGAATATTTATTGGAAGAACTGATGCTGAACCTGAAGCTTCTGTGGCTTTGGCCCCCTGATGCAAAGAGCCAACTCATTGGAAAAGACCCTAATGCTGGGAAAGACTGACGGCAAAAAGAGAAGGGGGCAGCAGGGGATGAGATGGTTGGATGGCATCACCAACACAATGGGCATGAATTTGAGCAAGCTCTGGGAGACAGTGAAGGACAGAGGAGCCTGGCATGCCACAGTCCATGGGGTCACAAAGAGTTGGACACAAACTTAGTGACTGAGCAACAACAGTGTTTTAAATTTCCCTGAAATCAAAATTATTTTTGAGCGTGTCCTATACTCCAAAATTATCTCCTACCTTTTTTTTTTTTGGACTGTGCCATGTGGCATGCAAGGTATTAGCTCCCCAACCAGGGTTCATACCCGTGCCTCCAGTACCAGGAGCGTGGATTCTTTACTGCTGGATCCCCAGGAAAGTCCCTCTCTGCTTTTAAAGGATGGCCAGAGCAAAGGGGAGGAGTTTTTCTGTTCAGATTTGTTAGGCTTCAGTGCCCTTAAAAGGTGGAAAAGAAAGGTTGCAACCCAATGGCAGTCTTCTTGAAAGAGCAGGAGGGATTTTACTGGTCTGTGAACTCCCAAGGTCTAGGAAGTACCGGTTTAATCCCTTCGCTGGCTGAATTGAGGCCAGGGCTTGCTGTCATTTTCCAACACCCACTGAGGAGCCTCACAACTTTCGGGAGGTCGGGTTTTAATGCAGTCTCAGGTATGGCATGTTCCCCCCAGGCGTCATCCTCCCATCACCAAGCTCCTGGCCTTTACGAGGCTGCAGGGAGCCCCCAGGTGGAAAGCGTGATCCCCGCCCATGCAGGACTCCAAGCAAGGACCCCATGGACCTCGGCGGTCATCTGGCAGCAGTGGGGGCGCCCACACCTGGAATCCACTGTGGTCTCCATCAGCCTCTTCCCGACCCCCTTCCCAAAGGACGTGAGCCCCTGCCTGGCCAACTCCTTGGAAGAAAAGTGATGACAAACCCAGACAGTGTATTAAAAAGCAGAGACATCACTTTGCTGACAAAGGCCCATATAGTCAAAGCTGTGGTCTTTCCAGTAGTCATATATGACTGTGAGAAGTGAAGTGAAAGTCACTCAGTTGTGTCCAACTCTTTGCAACCCCATTAACTATACAGTCTGTGAAATTCTCCAGGCCCGAATACTGGAGTGGGTAGCCTTTCCCTTCTGCAGGGGATCTTCCCAACGCAGGGATCAAACCGAGGTCTCCCGCATTGCAGGCAGGTTCTTTACCAACTGAGTTGTGAGGAAAGCCTGGATGTGAGAGTTGGACCATAAAGAAGGCTGAGCACTGGAGAATTGATGCTTTCAAAGTGTGGTGCTGGAGAAGACTCTTGAGAGTCCCTTGGACAGTAAGGAGGTCAAAGCAGTCAATCCTAAATGAAATTAACCTGAATATTCATTGGAAGGACTGTTGCTGAAGCTGATGCTCCAGTACTTTGGCCACCTGATGGGAAGAGCTGACTTATTCAAAAAGACTCTGATGCTGGGAAAGATGGAAGGCAAAAGGAGAGGGGGCAGCAAAGGATGAGATGGTTGGATGGCATCACCGACTCAGTGGGCATGAATTTGAGTAAACTCTGGGAGACAGTGGAGGACAGAGGAGTCTGGCGTGCTGCGGTCCATGGGGTCACCGAGTCGGACATGACTGAGCAACTGAACAACTGGCTAGAGAGAGAGGTGGGAACCTTAGTGAGGAGGGGCCGCATTGGGAAGACTCCCTGGGCGTCCTCCATACCTGTTTTCCCAGATCCCTCAGGTGGAGGGGAGCCTGAACTCCGAGCTAAGGGGTTTGGCTTAGACTCTTTGGCACTGGGGAGCCCCTGAAGCTTCTGAGCAGGCGAGAAGCAGAATAAAAAAGGCTGTTTCCGGGAGCTCAAAATGGCAGCAGCCAGTACCAGGAATTTGACTGGAAGTGGGGCTGGGACAGGAAGCCAGGTGGGCGCAGGCAAGTGTGAGGGCTGCCTCTGGAGTGGCAGCAGCGGAAGCCGAAAAGGAGGAAGAGGAGAGGGCGGAACTCGGGCCTGGATGAGGGAGAGCCCCAGTCCGGATGAACAGGGTTTCCAGCGCCTATGGGGAAGATGGTGGCTTTGCCAGTGGGGGAGACTGCGGAGGTCACAGAGTCTCTCCCAGCCTCAGTAACAGCATCTGCAGAGATCGGGTCATGGAGTCAGGCGGGGGCGGGGAGACGGGAATGCAGGCCGCAGGGGAGCAGCAGACAGGTGCCAGGGAGCTGTGAGCAGGGCTTTGTCCTAAGGGCCATGGGGGTCCATGGAAGGCTTTTGACAGCCAGTGATATGATCATATTTGCCTTTGGGAACCAGCCCCCAAGAGCAATGGAGAGAGGGCAGGCTGGGCAGCAGGGAGGCTGTGCAGAGAGCCTCTGTGGCCAGTTGTCAGGTGAGGTATGAGGTCGGCCTGGGCCAAGTGGGAGGTGATGGGCCCTCCTGGAACATGGCCACTCCCACCCCAGGACCCAGCTTGCTTTTTGTCCCCGTTGTGCACAGGCAACCAGTGCGATGAATGGAGGGTGGCAGGCATGGGTCCCAGCAGCCCCACTCTGGGGCTCTCTGTGAACGTATCTGTGCACACAGACCATGCCCTGGGCTGGCCGCTGCAACAGCTGCCGGGACAGCAGAGGCCTGGCTGTCTGACCAGTGAGGCGGCAGCTGCCTTGGGAACATGAGGCCCAGCACCAGATCTAACTTTCCTTTCAAAGAACTTCCCACCCCTCCCCGCCCCACCTCCCGGCTCCCCATCCTGCCTCGGTCCCCAGCAGTCTCCCCGCCACTGGCCTGCCTCACTGGAGACCCGATCTTCATTTCTGCTGCCTCTCCTCTCCCGTCTTCCTCTTCCTGTGCTTTCACGGTGTGTACGTCATTTTTGCTCACTTCTCTCCCTTTGGATTATTAATGCCTCTTTGTTCCTTCCTGTCTCCCTCCCCAGTGTGTCAGCTCTCCTAGTTTTTCTTCTCTTTTGCCTCCTCTTGCTGCTGATGGCTAGCTCAGTGCCCGGCACAGTGCCTGGCCCACAGGGCACAGATGGTGTCCCCTCAGGCATGGCAGCCTGTTCCCTGTCCCCACGTGCCCTTCCGGTGCATTCCCTTCCTCCTTCCTTTTCTCCCGTGTGTTTATCCGTTTGCAAGATGGACCTTATAACCTTGGCAGTGACATTTTCAAGGCAGGCTTGGTTTTCCTGCCCTCTATTTCCTGCTGACTACCTAGAGGCATTCCCAGCCCAGTGATTTATGACAGTATCTACCAGGTAGCATGTTCTACAGCTGTGTCCCAGGGGCAGATGTGTCAACTTTTCACCCCTGTGATGGTGACCTTCCTTGGTCACACCCACAGTCACAGGCCTCTCTTAGTGACTGACTCTGACAAGCATCATCAAAGCATTCCAGCCAAGGAAACAGACCCAGTAACCCTGGAATCAGGCCTTGTCTCTCCCTGCAAGCTCCAGAACTCGCACTTGTGGCCTGACACTGCTGTCTGGGGGTACATGGGTGGGGAATGTCCAAGGGGTGGGTGGCTCTGTCAGCACCAGCTTGCCTGGGAAAAAGGGAAGGTTGCGGGCAACTGGCTAGTTTCATTTTTTAGTCACTATTTATTTTTTTAAAAAATTTTTATCAGGCAAAAAGTGTATGCTTTGGTTCGTGTAGCAGAAACATTGGTAGGGAGGATGAGGGCTCACCCTGGAAGGGCAGTGGCGACAGAAAAGGAGGAAGATGAGGAGTGGGTGAGGAAGGGATTCGTGGGTTCAAGCCTTGCTCACTGTGCATCACAGTTCTCCTTTCCTCCATGCGGGGCCCCTCCTCGAGCAGCCTCTCCCCTAGGAGGACCCACCAACAAGGAAGCTACACCTTGTCCTTCCAGCTTACCCGACAGGGGAGGGCCCCTCAGGAGAGGACAGGACTCCCCCAACCAGTAGTCCCCGAACAGTGGAGATCTGAGTCTTATTGGTCCTATCTGGGTTGAGGCCCCACCCATTGACAGCTAGGAAGATCTGATTGGCCAGACCTGGTCACACCTAGTTTTAGAGCCAGGAGAAGGGGGTTGGGCACTCAGCATTATGCACCCCTCTAGGAAATGGCAACCCACTCCAGTGTTCTTGCCTGGAGAATCCCAGGGACGGGGGAGCCTGGTGGGCTGCCATCTATGGGGTCACACAGAATCAGACTCGACTGAAGTGACTTAGCAGCAGCAGCAGCAGGTGTTACTGGGCAGCCTGGCTCCCCCAGCCCAGTGTGGTCCTTCCTCCAGACCTCCAGTGACCCTCTTCAGGAGTGACCAATACAACAGGCTTGGATCACTATTCGAAGGGTCCCTGTAGAGACTTCTGGAATAACAATAGGCACCACTCATGTTACCTGTTTGGGATTTTCCTATTTGATATTGGAGTTTTATAAAGACAGGGCATCCCTGTGCAATGCCTGTTACTGGCTGGTTTCTCTGATATGCCTGTTGCCATGTCCCCACGCACCTGGACTATTGCCCGGTGTGTTGTGGGTGTGCAGTTAGTGTTTGCAGAATCAGTGACTGGAGGGGGGCCACAGGCCTTGCTCCTGCCCTTCAGGACCCACCCTCACCAGGCAGCACCATCCCTCCATCCCTGCCCAGCTTTCAGAGCCACTCAGCTATTTTATCATCATTATAATTATTGGTGGTGGTGGTTACTCTTGTGACTGGATCAGTTCAGTTCAGTCACTCAGTCATGTCCAACTCTTTGCGACCCCATGGACTACAGCACACCAGCCTTCCCTGTCCATCACATCCAGCTCCCGGAACTTGCTCAAACTCATGTCCATCAAGTCAGTAATATCATCCAACCATCTCATCCTCTGTCATTCCCTTCTCCTCCTGCCTTCAGTCTTTCCCAGCATCAGGGTCTTTTCCTATGTGCCAGTTCTTCACATCAGGTGGCCAAAGTATTGGAGCTTCAGCTTCAGCACCAGTCCTTCCAATGAACATTCAGTACTGATTTCCTTTAGGATTGACTGGTTTGATCTCCTTGCAGTTCAAGGGACTCACAAGTCTTCTCCAGCACCATAGTTCAAAAGCATCAGTTCTTCAGTGCTCAGCTTTCTTTATAGTCTAACTCTCACATCCATGCATGACTACTGGAAAAACCATAGCTTTGACTAGATGGACCTTTTTTGGCAAAGTAATGTCTCTGTGACTGCATGGCCATTGTTTTTGTTCAGTCTAGAAGCATCTCCCAACTCAGGGAGCAATCTTTTGTTTTATTTTGTTTTGTTTTTTTTTTTAAAAAAAACACTTTATTTTCTATTGGGATATAGCCAATTAACAATGTTGTGATAGTTTCAGATGAACAACAAAGGGACTCAGCCATACATCTATGTTTATCTGTTCTCCAAACTCCCCTCCCATCTAGGCTGCCACATAACATTGAACAGCGTTCCCTGTGCTGTACAGAAGGTCTTTGTTGGTTATCCATTTAAATACAGCAGTGTGTGCCTGTGCGTCTCAGACAGCAGTCTTGATCACCCTCACCTGCTCTGCCTACCTTTGCCTCAGGGATAATGTTCTGTGCCAGAATGCATGGAGTCAGGATTCCTTAGCTGATCCTCAGATCTAAACACCCTGCTGCTAAGTCGCTTCAGTTGTGTCCGACTCTGTGCGACCCCAGAGATGGCGGCCCACCAGGCTCCCCCGTCCCTGGGATTCTCCAAGCGAGAACACTGGGTTACCATTTCCTTCTCCAGTGCATGAAAGTGAAAAGTGAAAGTGGAGTCGCTCAGTCATGTCCGCTCTTCCAGATCCCATGGACTGCAGCCCACTAGGCTCCTCAATCCATGGGACTTTCCAGGCAAGAGTACTGGAGTGGGGTGCCATTGCCTTCTCTGCTAAACATCCTACAGGGTGGTCAAAGGGCTAGACTTGGCAGATACTTAATAAACCCCTGTGGCATCCAGGCCCCTTGTGAGGCAGAGACATGTCATAGCCCCGGCCTAAGGGGACAGGAGACATGACTGGAACACCCACAGATGTGCTGGAGACTGTGATACCCACTGTGAGGCTGCTGGGTGGGTGACCCAGATTTGGATCTAGTCAGAGCCAGAATCTCTGAAACCCAGTTTTGTTTTGTTTTTAATTTGGTGCCTCTTAGTTGAGGCACCTGGGGTTAATTTTCAGTCTTAGTTGCAGCATGTGGGATCTAGTTCCCTGACCAGGGATTGAACCTGGGCCCCCTGCATTGGGGACTCAGAGTCTTAACCACTGAACCACCAGAGAAGTCCCTGAAACCCCAGAGCCAGACTGTCTGACTGATCACCGTGCTCGGCCCTCTTCCCTCCTCTTACAGTGAGGAATGAGAGAGCAGCCATGGAGCATGCTGGTGATTTGGGTTACAAAGATGATATGTGACAGTGTCCGGCTCAGTTCCCCGGGCCCAGGAAAGAGACTGAGTGTGGATGTTGGGTCACGACCCCTAACACAGTGCTGTGGCAGGTCAGAGAGGGACAGAGTCCTTGCACATGAGACGTGGCTTCAAGGAGCCCCACGAGCCCTGGATCCCGGGGCTGAGCAAGGTGGGGAGGGGCGCAGGGTCAGCAGTCAGCCCGGACCCTTAGCTTCTAAGCAGGTTACTTAAGACACTGACTTGGGTCTTTTTCACTGAGTTGTCCTAGACATGCCCATTCCAACTCTCCATCATCAGCAAATCTCTGATTCTGATGTTGAACAAAGAACTGCCATATTCGTGGAAGTAGCATGTAGATGTTTTAAAACACACTCTTTAGAACATGGCTTGAGAGCAAGTGAGAGGAAGGATTTTAGGGGGACTTTGGACTCAGACTGTCTGGTTCACAGCCTCTCTCTGCTACTTATTAATGTGAGGCTTTGGGCAAATCTTGTAACCTCTCTGGGCATCTGTAATGCAGGGGTGATGGCAGCGCATTTAGGAAGATTAAATGAGATAATCCAGGGTCAGAGTAAACATTCAATGTATGTTAGCTGTTCTTACCATGATGGAAAAATGCAAGCTTCTGAATCAAAAGGCCTTCTTGGTAAAACGTGTAAAACCCTCCCCCCATTTGTACTGACACACCTTATCTATATCCAGGTGCTCCTGATACCTGACTAAGGATGCTTTTTCTGGCAGAGCGTTGGTGAAAGGCCAATGAACCCCTGAAATTGTATAGGAGAGTGCCTAGGTGCCCTTATGGTATGCTGAAGGTATGCTGAATGGACAATGATCCTAAAGATGTCTACTTCCTAATTCCAGAGCCAGTGAATATGTTACTTTATATGGTTATAGGGCCTCTGCATATTCACCTTATCCAGATGGGCATGATGTAGTCACAAGAATCCTTGTGAGTGGAAAGCAGGAGGGCCAGAGTAAGAAGGAGATGTGACAGAGGTTGGAAGATGGGAGGAGGGACCAGGAGCCAAGGAATGCCGGCAGCCTCTAGAAGCTGAGCAGGCAAGGGACAGATTCTCTCCTGAACCCTCCAGAAGCAGCAAAAACCCTGCTGACACCTTGATTTTAGACTTCTGACCTCCAGAACTGTAAGAGAATGAATTTGTGTTGCTTTTAAGCCACTACATTTATGGTAATTTATTATAGCAGCAACAGGTGAGGAATAGCCCTTCTCGGGGTTGGGGTGTGGGGGGTTGGGCACGTAGGTGTTTATCAGCTTTCCAGTCTATGTTGACAGTCAGGTGATGAACAGTCACTGGTGCCCAGCATCTCACCTTGCTCTGGGAGCCCCCTGCTGGGTGTTACTGCAGCCTTCTTACCCCTATCCTTGGGTGTCCATGTTCCCATGAGCATATCTGAAATGCAGCTGCATTTTTCATCACTGATTTAATCTCTGGAAAGGCCTCTGAGAAGCCCCATAGAATGTGTTAGTGGCTGAGTCATGCCCAACTCTGAGACCCCATGGTCTGTAGCCTGCCAAGTTCCCCTGCCCGTAGAGTTCCCTAGGCAAGGATGCTGGAGTGGGTAGCCATTCCCTTCTCCAGGGGAATCTTCCCAACCCAGGTCTGCCTCACTGTAGAAAGATTCTTTTACCATCTGAGCCCCTGGGGAAGCCCTGTGTCACCCCGGGGGTTCCTCAGTCACAGCCATTACAGGTGCCCACAGAGCATGCCTTCCCCGGCCCTCGGTAGCAGCTGACACTGGCTCGTGGCCTCATCTCCAAGATGCTGCTGCCCGTCTGGACAGGGAAATGGGCTCCAATTCCAGCAGCAGGAGCCACAGAGGCACTGATGTTTCTAACCCACTGGCCAGACCTTAGTCATATGGCACAGCTAGCTGCCAAGAGGCCAGATAACAGTCTTTACTCTGGGAAACCATGGGAAGCTGAGCATCAGGAGTTTTCTTAACAGTGGAGGAAGGGAAGAGTGGATGCTGGGAGCCATGAGCTGGCGAAACAAAACCATCCTACTGAGTGTCAGACTGGTGAGTTTCACCTGCTCTCAGGAGGTGACCTACGCCTTCGAGGCGAGCTGTGCCCTACAGGTGACGTCTCACCTCAGCCATCTGAGTCTGGCACATCCCTGAAAAGGCCGGCCCCTTTCCCCGCCCTGAGCTGGGTCCTGATTGGCACTTACAGATCAGAGGGCAGAGAGGAAAGACAGCTGAGCTTCACACTCTGAGGCCCCCGAGAAGTCGTTTTGCATCTCAGCAGTTTGGTCGGGGCTTACCTGTAGATGAGGAGGCCTCTACAGTAGATGGCTGGGCCTCTGCAGGATCACCTGTTGGATGCAGAGGAAGCAGATGAGTCTTGTTCAGTTCCCGGGATGATCTTTTCAGTTCCTAAAAGACGTTAATACCTGAGGTGGGAGAGGGGCTTCCCTGGTGGCTCAGTGGTAAAGAATCCTCTTGCCAAATGCAGGAGACACAGGTTCAGTCCCTGATCCGGGAAGATCCCACATACTGCCAAGCAATGAAGCCCGTGTGCCACAACTACGGAGCCTGTGCTCTAGAGCCCTGGAGCCTCAACTACTGAGCCCACGAGCCACACCTACTGAAGCCCCTGTACCCTAGAGCCCGTGCTCCACAATAAGAGAAGCCACTCCAGTGAGAAGCCTGCACACACTGCAGAAAGAGTAGCCCCTGCTCACAGCAACTAGAGAAAGCCTGCTCAGCCATGAAGACCCAGCACAGCCAAAAAGAAATAAAACGCCTGGGGGAGTGGGTGTCGGTGACTGTGGGCTAGGAACAGGCTGGGGAAATGCAAATGTCGTCCTTCCCTCTCTGCACCATGTCTTGACACTTACTGTATACCCAGCATAGTACACTTAACATGAATGAGACAGTCACTCCTCAACCCTGTGAGGTTAATTCTGTCTGTTCTGATCACCTCTAGAAAGAGACGGCTTTCACTCTGACCCTTGCACTGATTATGACTTGACCTCTCTGCAGAGTTGGGGAAGCAGGCAAGCCCTCACAGGGAGAAGACATTGGAAAGCATGAGCTATGTCATGAAGGTACTAAGCTCTGGGCCAGGGGTAGTTCTTGTTTGTCTCCCAATGTGTAAGAGGTGTCAAGGCCCCCAGAGCAAGCTCCCTTCCCCAGGCTGTTTTTCTTCTTCCTCTCTCCTGCAGGCTGCCCTGTTTTAACCTCTATTCCAGTTTTATGATTAAACATTGGTATCAACTATTTACAGTCTGTCCAGATGAGTATCAGGGTTGCAGGGGACTGAGTGACTCACATGGGGGAAGTTGGTTCTTATGGAGGGGAAATGAGAGGAAGGAAAACAAGAAATTCTACCTCCTGACCGCAGAGGCTGAGGTCGGCCTAGGCAGGGCTTCTGGTGGATGGGGTGTAGGGACAGGGCTCTCTGTTGGAGTGGGGGGACTGAGAGACCATGGGTGGTGGGGCATGCTAGCTCTGGAGTCAGACATAACCAGTCTGAATCATTACTGTGCCATTTGCTGTGTGTCTTGGAGTAGGTACCTTAACTTCTCTGAACTTCAGTTTCTTCATCTGTGAAATGGAGATTATTCTAGATACTTTCTCATTAGAGTTTAGGGGGGAAAGCAGGATAGTAAATAATAAATATAAATTAAAATATGGTTATATTAAATAGCAATGATAAATTATCAATATTAATGTAAAATATTCTAAATTTTATAAATAAAATTAATTTGTTGTTGCTGTTTAGTCACTAAGACATGTCTGATTCTTTTGTGCCTCCATGGACTATAGCCTGCCAGGGTCCTCTGTCCATGGGATTTCTCAGGCAAAAAGGCTAGAGTGGGTAGCCATTTCCTTCTCCAGGGGATCTTCCCGACCCAGGGATCAAACCCGCGCCCCCTGCATTGCAGGTTGATTCTTTACCACTGAGCCACCAGGGAAGCCCAACATGAAATTAATCGTAATAGTAATAAATGCACGGAGAGCGGCCAGCACAGTGCCTGGCACTTGGTGTGTGTGAGCATGCTGGTTGCTCAGTCGTACCTGCGACCCCATGAACTGTAGCCTGCCAGGCTCCTCTGTCCATGGGATTTTCCAGGCAAGAATACTGAGTCGATTCCTAGGCAAATGATAAGAAGTTCAGGGTCCCCAAGGAGGAGAAAGGGGTCTGGGGCTCTCGAAGTGGAGACTGGGGATCTGAAATTCTTAAGGAGGAGAAAAGGACAAACATTTTTTTCCTCCGCATTCCTTAGTCTTAGTCAATTACACAACTCAGTTTAAACTGTACTAGAAAATCCCATGGATGGAGGAGCCTGGTAGGCTGCAGTCCATGGGGTCGCTAAGAGTCGGACACGACTGAGCGACTTTACTTTCACTTTTCGCTTTCATGCATTGGAGAAGGAAATGGCAACCCACTCCAGTGTTCTTGCCTGGAGAATCCCCAGGGACAGGGGAGCCTGGTGGGCTGCTGTCTCTGGGGTCGCACAGAGTCGGACACGACTGAATTTAGCAGCAGCAGCAGCAGGGATTATATAACAACAATGTATCTGGCTGGAGGACAGTTTCTCCTTCCTGAAAACCTTCTGACTAATTCTGATATCTTAGAATGTATATTATGGGAGTGGGTCTGGAGGATCTTTCTATTGTTAAATTCTAATCTTGTTATCCTAAAATGTAAATTGCTGGAGTAGGTCTGGTAAAATTTTCACAAACTTGAGACATTCTTTTGATTCATTATAATAACTAATTAAAAGGTATATAACTCCATTGCTAACACTAGCAAGGGGGTACTCTTTCTGCCCCCTTCTGATGTCTATGTCAGAAGCTTTCTCTATCCCTTTTATATTTTAATAAAACTTTATTGCACAAAAGCTCTGAGCAATCAAGCCTCATCACTGGNAGTGATTGGTTTGGTCAAGAGTAAGGAACTGTGCCTGATTAAACCAACTGTTAGGTAAGTAAACAGCCCGAGTGTTGGCAGGTGCCATAGAACACGAATGCTGCTTGTATTCATTTCCTGTGGCTGCTATAAGGAACTACCCAGACTTGGGGATGGAAAACAACACAGATTTATTCTCTTGCAGTCAGGTTCATGAGCTAAAGTCAGAGGGGCTAGTTGCTTCTGGAGGCTCCGGGGAGAATCCCAGTCCCTGTCTTTCCCACTGTAACAGCCCAGGGAGGAAGATCCCTGTGGTGGTGGTGGTGGTAGTTCAGTCGCTAAGTCGTGTCTGACTCTTGCAACCCCATGGACTGTAGTCTGCCAGGCTCCTCTGTCCATAGGATTTTCCAGGCAAGAATACTGCAGTGGGTTGCCATTCCTTCTTCAGGGTATCTTCCTGACCCAAGGATCAAAACTGCATCTACTACATTGCAGGTTCCTGCATTACAAGGGGATTCATTACTTCTGAGCCATCCGTCCCCTCTTACAGATGAGGCAACAGGAGGAGAGAGGTGAGAATTCACCTTTCTAGGTAATGATTCAGTAGCAGAGCTGAGATGCAAATGCATCTTTGGCCCGGAGCCCATTCTGGGAATCCCACCACATGGACGGTGGAGTTGACCCTTGCAGTCGCCGTCCATAGTCCCTCATTTTAGAAGTTCTCCCCTCTGCCCTCCTCTACAAAATGACTCTTGAGAAGCAAGAACCAAAGGACTCAAGCTGGTGTCCAAAACAGCCTGCTACACAAGGCCAAACGGTGTGTCCAGACCGTGCCCAGGTTCACACAAGCCTGTCTGGCAGCTGGGGGTGGGGGGCAGTGAGGTGAGATGCGCTCCATGCTCTTGTCTATCCCCCTAGTCCTCCCACCTTCCCAGACTCGGAGCTGCACATCGGATGCCTGCGCTTCTGGTCCCCAGAAGGTCTGCTGTGACGTCTCACTTCACTTCCTCCTCGTGCCCAGAGGATAGCCTCAGTGGTGGGACCATAGACCCAGCCCTTAATAATAGCGCTGCTGCCCTGCCTTGAATGGAGCTCATCCAGCTTGGCTGAAAGGCTGCTTTTCCATCACCCCACAGATGAGAAAGACCTGAACAAGCAGCTGGACTCAGGGCCACCACCTCTAAGCTGTGAGACCTGGGATAAGTTTCTCAACCTCTCTGTGCCTCAGTGTATTCAGTGATGATGTGGACAAAGATGAGGACCACCTCATTTGGTCGTGGGGCAGGATAAATGAGCTCACTTGTGCAGAGCACTTAGTGTGAGCCTGGCATGCATTCAGTGTCCAGGAAGCAGCAGCAGATATTTCATAGTTGCTGATGGTGGGCTGGAACTGAAGTCGGGGAGGCCAGGTAGGGTGATCAGTGCCTGTGTTCAGCCCCCCTTGCCAGAGCAGGAGGCCATTGCTGGCTCATTCCCAGAGCCTGGAGAATGAGTCAGGCTCACTTTGATGGTGACAAGAGCTCTCAGACTCCATCCTGGCAGGGAAACACACGGAGATGTCACATTTCCCAAGAAATATTGAGTGTGGCAGGAGCCCTGGAGATCAGGTCCTGGTGCCAGCCCTGTAAGTAGGGTTACATTCCAGCTGCCTGCTTAGTTTTTCTACATTTCTTGAGAAACTTAGACAAAAACTTAGTTTCTTGACAGCAAGTCAAGGTCCCGAAGAAAAGGTACCCGGTTTGTTAACTTGCTCCTTCTGTTTATGGCTCCTGGAGTCTTCAGGATAAGTTAGTCTTCCTTAATTTCCTTCCTTAATTTCACCAACACTTAGTGGATTAGCAACGAAACTGAGGACATCAGACCTTATAAAAATCACTGATGTCTTATGTGGGGGAGGGGAAGCTGCCTCTTTTCTCTTCAAGAAGTGGTGAATCCTGGCAGGTGTCTGCTCCTCTTTATATATATCTGCTCCCATATATATGTATGCTTATTTGCTCGTTCATGTCCAACTCTTTGTGACCCCATGGACTGTAGCCTGCCAAGCTCCTCCTCCACGGGATTCTCCAAGGAAGAATATGGGAGTGAGCAGCCATTCTCTTCCCTAGGGGATCTTCCTGACCCAGGGATTGAACTCAGGTCTCCTGCCTTGCAGGCAGATTCTTTACCATCTGAGCCACCAGGAAAGCCCATCTCCTCCCCCATCTCTGTGCAGTTTTCCAGACTCAGCCCTTCCCACAGGACACTTTATCTCCTCCTGTCCCCAGACTTTGCCCCAGTGAAGTTTACAGATGCCTCCAGGCCCTGCAGAGCTGCTGCTTTATCCTCCTCCTTTCAGCCCCCTTCAAAGTGCATTGGTCACTCTTTCTATAGGCTCTTTGGATACGCCCAGTTTTAGCAGTGCTGGGTAGTGATGAAGAGCATGGGCTTTAGAATCAGACATAACCTACTTCTGCCTTGTACTAGCTGTATGGCATCTGACCAGTTATGTTCCCTCTCTGAACTTCACTGTCCTAAATGGAACTAATAACTATTAAATGATTGGGCACGGAAAGATCTCAACAGAGGGCCTGGCACAAAGTCGGCATTCAATACACGTTCCCTCTCACCTGGTGCTGACTTCCCTTCTAAGAAGAGTAACCTGTCTTTCTGCTGGACTGCGAAAGTAGTCTCACCCATCTGTGCATCCTCCCAAGCCCCCAGTGCACAGTAGGGACCCATGGGTTGTTGGGGCTAGAGTCTTTAAAAAGCCAGTTTAAAAGAAATGCACACCTGTTACCCCTGATGCTTTGGTAATGAAGTATCTCCAGGGGTCAACTGTACATTGCCCATTTCTAGCCTATGTGCACCCCCTCCCCCCATCGCCGGGAGTGGCCCACAGGGACTAGGCCTTGTGGGAACTGATGTGATACAAGGGGAAAGAAGTGGGCTTCAGAGTCAGATTTGATTGTGCATCTTGACTCTGCAGTTTACAGCTGTGTGACCCAGGGAAAATGCTTAACCTGTCTGAGACTCAGAGGTCCTGTTGCTAATCCTCTTTGAAGGGCACCTCTGAGGCTTGGATGCCTTTAGAAAGGGTACCTGTCTCCTTCTTGAACTGTTCCTATTATTATCCTTACTCTGTCTCTCAATTCACTCAATACCCTTTCTTTTTCGTTATCCTCTCAGCTCTCTGTGGCTCAGGCGGCCCTCCCCTCTCCTCTGCCTTTATGACTCATTTTCACAGCGCTCTTCATTTTTTCCTGAGTGCAGTCTACAAGAACCTGTCCTAAAAGAACAGGAACCTGACACTCTTTGACCTTAGGGGAGATGGCCTGAAACTCCCAGGAGGGACGGGGCAGCGGCAGAGGTTGCTCAGAGCCTTTTTTCCAGCCCCCGCCCCCTCCCCACAGCAAGGGACTGGAGCTCGGTGACAAAAGTGATTGTGAGCTGAAACTTGGCAGAAAGGGCCTCACTGAATTCTTCCTTTGTGACGGAAATGTAGCACAGCCTGGTCCCTGCAAATGGAGCCGGGGATCCCTTTCCCAATTATGCAGCTTGGCAGAAAGAGGTTGGGGCGCAGGGAGAATGGTCAAGGAGCCTCTTTGTCACGGGGGCTGGTTATGCTGCCAGACACCTCGGACTGCTGAGATCTCCTCCCCCTAAAGCCAGCCGGGTGGGCTGGACACTTCTGGAACTGTGCCTTCCGGGGCCAGAGAATTGCTGGGATTCAGCGGGAGAGGGGCAAGGGAAGGCTTGCCCATCAACACTTGGGACACTGTGCTGTTTCAGCCAGAGCGGTGCTGTTTTCTGTTGTTCGATTTTATTTAAATTGTTATCTTTATATTGTCTCTAGGGCTTCCCTGGTGGCTCAGCTGGTAAAGAATGCAGCAGACCTCTTGCAATCAGGAGACCCACGTTCAATCCCTAGGTCAGGAAAGATTCCCTGGAGAAGGAAATGGCAACCCACTCCAGTATTCTTGCCTAGGAAGATCCCATGGATGCAGGAGTCTGGCAGATCCATGGGCTCACAAGAGTCAGACACGACTTAGCAACTACACCACCACCACATACTGTCTCTGTCTATATACTGAAAAGTGAAAGTGAAAGTCATTCAGTCATGTCTGGCTCTTTGCAATCCCATGAACTATACAGTCCATGGAATTCTCCAGGCCAGAATACTGGAGTGGGTAACCTTTCCTTTCTCCAGGGTATCTTCCCAAAAGAGGGATCAAACTCAGGTCTCCCACATTGCAGGCAGATTCTTTACCAGTTGAGCCACCAGGGAAGCCCGCATCTGTATAGAAAGAGATTCTAAGTGTGGACTGGTGATAAGTATCCACCCTTCTCCGCAACTCGGGTCTCAGCCAGGTGAGCACTCAGATGTCAGAGCCATGGTGGGGCTCAGCCCTCTCTTCCCCTCAACTCTCCAGGGAAATCCCTTGATCTGGCTGTAGTTAGTTGGCCAAGGATGTGTGTGGGAATAAAGACAGCAGGTGCCCAGGTTGGAGGAGCAAGGCTCAGGGTGCTCACCTACCTGCTAGGAAGACCAGGGACCAGCTGAAACCTCAAACCCAACCAGGAAATACTGACCGAGTCACCATCTTGGGTCAGAATGGGAGTCACTTTTAACCTGGGTGACTTTCCCATGTTGTTGGGAAATCATTTGCATAAGGACACAAGACTTGGATATCCTGAAAATAAGCTCTATCTAATCCTGTCCCCCTTGGTGCCAACCTTGGACTAGGCATTTTCCCTAATGGATACAGGATCAGTTAAACTTCTTAACTTGCTAGGTAGTCATTCATTCATTCATTCCACAATAGTTATTAAGCACCTGTTACAGTCTTGACCCAAGGTTCTGAGTGCTTGGTATACAGAAATGAACAAGGCAAATGGGACTTTTCTGTCAAGGCGTTTACACTCCAGTGGGGAGACAAGGAGGCAATAGAAAAACAAAGCAAGGCTGTTGTAGACTGAGGTAACATCATCCATCCATAGGAAGGGATGTCATAAGGACCAAAGCATGGGGCTTGAGAGTAGCTGGGTAAGGAAGAGGATATTATAGTGTGATCAAGGAAATCCTCGCTGAGGAGGTGGCATTTGATTTGAACAAAGAGACAGAAGCGGTAAGGAAGTGGATAAACAAAAAAGACAGGTAGATGGGAGGGAGGTTCAAGAGGGAGGAGACATATGTATACCTGTGGCTGATTCATGTTGATGTATGCCAGAAACCAACACAATATTATAAAACAAATATCTTGCAATAAAAAAAAAAATTTTAAGAGATTTTTTAAAAAGGAGTGGGGGAGGAAGTTTATAAAAGGAAAACTGGAAAAATTAATACATCATGCTCAAATCCAGAAAAAAAAATCATGTTCAAATCCAGGGAAAAAAGACAGGTGGAAGAGTTTCAGGTTTCAGGAACAGTAAGTGCAAAGGCCCTACAGCAGGATGTGCTTAATGTGACTAGAAAGACAGGAAGCCCCCTGAGGGTTGGTGAGTCAAGAGATAAGATATGAGAGAGGCAAGAGCCCAGTCCAATCTGGTGGGATTTGAAGGCCACAGCAAAGGAGTTTGAATTTTATGCTAGGAATAATGGAAAGGAATCACCTCTTAGAATCTCCTACTGTAAAATATTCCAGCCAATCGAAAGAGTATATATAGGTGTATATATATATGTGATGTTTAATGAATAATTTAATGAACACCCAGGTACCCTTCACTATTCTTCCTCGACACCATTTCTCACTCCTCCAGGGAGATACCTGTTGTCCTCAATTTTAATTCATAATTTTGCCTTTCTTCCTAATAATTACAGAGATAGAGCAATACATTGCCTGGTTTTGAACTACATATAAATAGAACCATGCTACGTGTGTTCTGCAATTTGCTTTCCTGTTCAACCTCACATTTTGTCAGAATGGTCCATACTGGTGCACGTGCCTGTGGTTTATTCCTTTTCTCTGCTGCATCGTACTCCACTGGACCATAACTGCATAGTCAGCTACTGTCAGGGTTTATCTTTTCTCCCAGGACATGACATTATTCGATTTTCTAATGTTGAATCAACTATGCATTATTGGGATAAACCTTTTTGAAAAATGTGGTTGGATTCCATTTGCTGATATTTTGTTCAGGATTTTTGTTTCTGCACTGGCAGATCAGCTTGACCTGTCATTTTCCTTTCCTGCCTTGTTGCTTTTGGGGTCAAGATTGCACATTCCCCATCAAGTGACCTGGGGAGCGTTTCTCCTTTTACTCTCCAGAGCACTTGTGTAAGACAGAGAACCGTGGAAAGGTTTCATCAGTGTGACTGCCCTAGCATCATGCTTTTGCTGCCCCACTCTTTGTTTCAGAGTCTTAGCTTCTTTTGATACAACTTTTCTCGCATGTGCCTTCTCCCCCAAAAGCAAAGAAAACAGTGCCTCCCCCATGAGTACCTCAGCTTGACATGCTCACAGCGTACTTAGAAAGCTGCTTTTCTGGTTTTTTACAGGTGGGTCCTTAACACAAGATTTTAGCATGAAGAGTTGTCAACTGCCTCCCCAGCTAACCACAGGTAGGTGCCTCTCTTAACTGGTTCACAGCTTTCTTGAAAACCTAAATACAGGATCATTCATTCATCTCTTAGGACTGCCTCAAACCTGAGCTGTGACGGATCCAATTCCTGGGTCCCGAGGTGAGTCTGGGCCAGCTTACCAAGGCTGCTCTGTTTTAAGGACATCTTGGAAACTATGTGGCCCAAATCCTCTAAGCACAAAATTAGCTTCTTTCCATTATTTTTGAAAGGGAAAGAACACCATGCTAAATATAACGTGGGTCAACAAGGCAGAAACAAGATAAACAGCCGCCAGCCGCACGTTGGGGAGCTGGGTCTCCACGCCCCCCGGTGAACCTTCGAGGTCTCGGTTTCCAGAGGGTGGGAGGAACCAGCAAACGATCTGAAGCTACCGGTGGATACAAAACCCTGCCGCAAACCCAAAAAACAAATGCCTTCATTTTGTTTTCTTATTTGAAAAACAACACATTTCTGTGTTTTCCAGTTATTACCCTCCCAAGAAGAAAAAGAAAAAACCATTCTGATCCCAACACCCAGAGAAAATAACTATAAACATTGTGGCTTGTATCATTTGAGTGTTTTGAAATTTAATATAACACATTCAGTGGTGTCTCTCCCAAGCTTTTATTCCCCGCTATCATTCTTTCTTTTTAGATGCTCCTTTTGTAGTGCTCCCCGACCCCGCCACTCCATAAAACTTTAATACCAGATAGGCTGAGTATCCATGTACCACGGAGGACCACAAACTTTTGTAACAACTAAGATTATTTTACAACATCCCCAAGAGCCAATTTTCCCCCCTTGTGGGTGAGCGCACCCCGTGAGGAATGCAGGCTTTAAATAATATTAAATAACAAACCTTCCTATAGGATCTCTGTGTGCTGGTCACATACTGTTCTGAGTACTTTATGTACATTTACTTGTTGACTTATCATAACTTTCCTATGAGGTTGAGTCCTAGAGAGCTTTTATCTGCAGCTTAACAGTTGTGGAAGCTGAGGCACAGAGAGGTTAAGTCATTTGTCCAAGGTCACTCAGCTGGGAAGGTGCAGAGAGTCCAGGCAGCCTGGTTCTACAGCTCACACTTAACCACCAAGCTGTGTTGCCTTAAGACAACACATTCTAACTGTAAAAAAATTCAAACTACAGAAATAGAGTATGTAGGTCTTCTGTCTCTAAAAAAATACAGAAATAGAGTAAAAGTTACACTTCCTAGGCCCCCTTCATCCCCAGAAACAATCTTTGGCACAAGTTTGGAATGTGTCTCTCATCTGGGATTTTACATATATGTTTACGTATATGAAAATATATTGCCTCTTTATTTTAACATAAGTAAAATCCTTCAGCCTTTCCCCCTATACATTTATATGAATAATACATGCCCATGTATAGAGCTTTATAAAAATTAGGGTCACACTGAACATACTCTTATTTGATTTTAAAATGTATCATTAGCTGCTTTGAGACCATAATTCAGTAAGTGCATATTTAACCAGATGCAGACTACTGGCTGTTTAGTTTCTAGTTTCCCACTGCCATCAAGTTATGATGAATATCCTTGCCCTGTACATAATCCTTAGAAGTTGGAATGACAGAGCCTGAGGGTATAAACGTTTTTGAAACTTTTGATCCCTAAATGCCAAAACTTGCCACCCAGAAAAACTGTATGAAATCACGCATCCCAACACCCTCACCCACACTGAGTATTAGTGCCTGTTTTCAGTCATTGACAACAGGCCAAAAATGTGTTCATTCTGAGCTTTTCCATCTCTGCCCATGTCCCTCATCAGAGGCCTGTTTTACTCACGTAACAACACAAGGCAAAACTTGAATTGAGAATGAATGAGAACAAGGAGCCAGTTAGGGTAACGTGGCCACATCACTGCTTTAATAAACAGGTTGTCAGCCTCCCTGGTAAGAGGCCTGGCTGTCCAGGCCTGAGCAGGTGCTCAGTAAATAGTTTCTTCTCTCCTGCTTCCAGCACAAGTCTCAGGTTGCATCTCTCTACCACTGAGCTCCCCAATTCTGACCTTTGTCTCCAATCCACTTGGCAGAACCGAGGCATTGCTAGGGCTGCGAAACCCCTCATCCTTCCCTTCACTGGCCATGAGTGATGTGAGAAGCACACCGCCTTGTGTATACAGTAGGCGATTAGCAGCTGGACTCACTGCAAGTGTCTCCAACAGGATTCTTGTTCAGTGTTCCGCATGCACACACGTGCATGGCCATACACCGGCACATGGGCATGTGTGTGCATGTATGTACGCACTTGTGCCCACCCATATAGTATAGCAGCACATTCAGGAGGCAGATCCTGATAGTGAAGTGGGGCTTCTCTCTCACAAGATTCTCCATATGCCCGCCCTCCAGCCTGAGTTAGGACCCCTGGCTGCCTAGTGCCACAGTTCCTATACTTCTCATTATTTTTTCAATTTTTAAAAATTTGATTTCTTTATTTTTGGCTGTGGGTCTTCATTGGTTTTATTTTGTGGGTCTTTGTTGCTGCGGGGACTTCAGTTGCAGCGAGAGGGGGCTACTCTAGTTAATGCTTCTCACTGCAGTAGCTTCTCTTGTTGCAGAGCCAGGCTCTAGGGCACATGGGCCCAGTAGTTGTGGCTCCCAGGCTCTAGAGCACAGGCTCAGGACTTGGGGCCCACGGATTTAGTTGCCCCGTGACATGTGGGATCTTCCTGCATCAGGGCTCGAACCCATGTCTCCAGCATTGGCAGGTGGGTTCTTGGCCACTGAGCCACCAGGGAAGTCCTTTTTAATATTTTCTAATGTGATAAAAATCACATAAAGCATACTATCATAACCATATTTAACTGTGCAGTTCAGTGGCACTAAGCACGTTCACATCGTTGTTGTTGTGCAATTCTCACCATCATCACCATCATCCATCTCCCGAATCTTTCATCTTCTGAAACTGAAACCCTGTTCCCATTAAACACTAGGTCCCCATTTCCCCTCCCCACCTCCACCCCGTGGCCCCTGGCATCTACCAATGTACTTTCTGACTCTAAATTTAACTATTGTAGGTACCTTATATAAGTGGGGAGAAGGCAATGGCAACCCACTCCAGTACTCTTGCCTGGAAAGTCCCATGGATGGGGCAGCCTGGTGGGCTACAGTCCATGGGGTTGCAAAGAGTTGGACACGACTGAGCGACTTTGCTTTCACTTTTCACTTTCACCCATTGGAGAAGGAAATGGCAACCCATTCCGGTGTTCTTGCCTGGAGAATCCCAGGGACAGGGGAGCCTGGTGGGCTGCCGTCTATGGGTCGCACAGAGTAGGACACAACTGAAGTGACTTAGCAGCAGTATATAAGTGGAGTCAGGTGGCGCTAGTGGTAAAGAATCTGCCTGCCAATGCAGAGATGTAAGAGATGTGGGTTTGATCCCCTGGAGAAGGGCATGGCAACCTACTCTAGTATTCTTGCCTGGAGAATCCCATGGACAGAGGAGCCTGGTGGGCTACAGTCCATAGGGTCCCAAAGAGTCGGACACGGAAACAACTTAGCACCCAATATAATTGGAATGCCTTCTTAAGATTAACTTAATATGTGTCCTAAAAACAGATTATGCCTTATTTTTCCTCTCTCTCTCTCCCTACTTTATTGTTATTCCCTGTGGCTGAACACTGCTTAGCAGGTACATTTGAAATATTTGTTGAGTGGGAGAAAAAAAAAGGAAGAAGGAATGGACTTCAAGCCGAAAGAGGATGTTATCCCAATTATTTTTAGAGTATTTTTGAACAAAGTGGCCAGTTTCAGATGGAGCCCAGTGCTTGATGAGAAAATATCTCGGCAGCATCAGATTTCACGTGGCCTGGTTAGCCGTCTTTTTGCAAGGAACGGAAAGAATGTGGAATGGCAAATAGGGCCTTGCCCATCTAAACAGCTGTAAAGTTTTACTGTTCTGCAAAGATTGCTGTGGCAGGGATAATGTATTGAGGAGCAATTAGCCAGGAGCCTCACTCGCTGGTCCTCCAGCCCCCCTGTTCTAATCTCAAACCTTCAAGTTGCTGGCTTATCAGGCTCCCTCTCCCTGCCAGAAAATTGTTATGGACTCCCAGCTGATTGATCCCATGAGCACAAGGTCTCGGAGCTGCTTCACAAGAGAGGATTTTTCATCCAGCTGGGCACAACAGCTAAGATGATGGATGTGCAGGTTTCTGCCCCTTTAAGAAAAGCAAAACTCGGAACTTCCCTGGCAGTGCAGTGGTTAAGGCTCCCTGCTCCGCATACCGGGGGCACAGATTCCATTCCTTGGTTGGGGAACTAAGATCCTGCATGCCACACATGCCGTGCCAGCCAAAAATAAATGGAAAAGCACCCTTTTAAAGAGAAGGAAAAAAAAAAAAGATAAAACTCCATGTGGCTGAAAAGAAGCATGCCTTGCAGGACAGCTTCATCTGGCTATTTCATTCATTTGATTCAGCAGGCATTGGGGGAGGGAGGGTGCTGCTATGTTCCAGGAGCAGAGTGAAAAAGTTATGGTCATAGAAAGAAAGAGATTTGCCACAGAAGATCCTGGGGGCTTGCAGGAAACACAGAAGGGCAGCTGAGCAGGGTTGATCAGAGAAGGGCAGAAACCCTGGAGGGAGTTTGCGAAATGGGGCGAGGTGCAAGATGAGTGGAAGAGGCAGGGTCGGGTTGAGCCCGCCATGAACAGGATTCCAAGGAGCCTGGATTTTGTGCTGCAGACAATGGGAAGCCACTGAGGGTGGTGAACACATCACAGTAGGCCCCTTCGACTGGGTCACATCATGACTGATGCCGGTCAGCCAGGCAATATTGACATGGCTCAGGCAAGCCATGGTTCACTCTTGCTGTAGCTGGTGAGAGGGTGGGATTGTACTGCACCTCATTAAATCCCACAAAATATCTGGATGACCTGCAGCTCTGACATTTCTGGCCTCCCGCAGGGAAAGGTCTGGCTTCTCCTTTTCAGATGGGGGAGGCAGATCACAGAAGGAGCAGGGGCACGTAAGACATCTGGAATGCATCAGAGGCGAACCCAGCACGGGCTGTGACTCAGTCCAGCCTCCCCTTAGCCCCTAACCGCCCCCCCCACCCCGCCCCTAGTGAGGAGCACAGCCACCGCATTCAGCAGAGCGCCTTGAATCAGCAATGACTTTGCTCTCTCCTCTCTGCTTTCCTCGCAGACCTCCCGGACGCAGCCGTCCACACAGGATGCCTCATGTTGGCTTGCAACCATCCCTCAAGAGTCCAGCCGCTGTTTTTTAGTGTGGCCCTAGGGCTTTCGTTCAGGGCGTTTTGTTGCAGCTGCTGCTTTTTATTTATTTTCTCTCTTTGAACCTGGACCTTGCCCCGCTCCTGCTGGCATGATGGCCCAGTCCAAACCCAACGGCTCGCACTATGCGCTGACCGCCATCGGCCTGGGGATGCTGGTCCTCGGGATCATCATGGCCATGTGGAACCTGGTCCCTGGGCTCAGCACCGCAGAAAAGCCGGCTGCTCAGGGGAACAAGACAGAGGTCGGAAGCGGCATCCTTAAGAGCAAGACCTTCTCTGTGGCCTACGTGCTGGTCGGGGCCGGCGTGATGCTGCTCCTGCTCTCCATCTGCCTGAGCATCCGGGACAAGAGGAAGCAGCGGCAGGGCGAGGAGCTGGCACGCATCCAGCACCCGGGGGTCGAACCGCACGCCCACGAGGAGGACAGGTGAGGATGGCTGACCGGCCGCGGACGGGGGATGGACATGCACGCCCACATGCATACCCACAGGCTCAGGACTCAACAGTGGTGAGAACATTTTAATCCAAGGGGCTCTCTCCCATGACTGCTTCTGTGAAACAGTTTATCGTTTTACAAATGACTTGATCTTTTGATCCCAGAGTTTCCCAAATAATACGGTTTGAATGAATGATGACAGTTGTGTCAAGATTTTGACGCACCCCCCAGGGGATCTGCATGGCCACCTGGTGTGGCCGGAGCCTGCCCCCTGGAAGCTTGTCCATTCATCCCAGTGTCCTGGATGTTTATGCTTTGAGTTGAAAGTTTGGGAAGCAAGGTTCTATTTGACCAAAAATGCTACAAACACATTTAAAAAGTAAGTGCTAAATTGGGGGCATAAGATAAAAGTTGATACTCCAAGTATAAAAAGAGCAGTACTGTGTATATAACAGATAGCTGATGAGAACTTACTGTATAGCATGGGGTGGCGTGGGGGGAAGAAGGTACAGTCTGTTTGTAGGACAGATATTAAGTTAACCTTAAAAATGTATTCCAATATACAGCAGATGCAAATACTGTTTGATTCCACTTATACAAGGCACCTAGAATGGTACCTCACATTCATAGAGTTAGAAAGTACATTGATAGATGCCAGGGCCCAGAGGTTGGGGAGGTGGGAGGTAGGGGTAGGGATGGGGAATGGAGACCTAGTTTTTAATGGGGAGAGTTTCAGTTTAGAGAGGAGAAAAATTTGGGAATTGGATGATGGTGAGACAGGCACAACACTGTGAATGTGCTGCTGCTAAGTTGCTTCAGTCGTGTCCGACTCTGTGCGACCCCAGAGACGGCAGCCCACCAGGCTTCCCCGTCCCTGGGATTCTCCAGGCAAGTACACTGGAGTGGGTTACCATTTCCTTCTCCAATGCAGCAAAGTGAAAGTGAAGTCACTCAGTCATGTCTGGCTCTTTGCGACCCCATGGACTGCAGCCTACCAGGCTTCTCCGTCCATGGGATTTTCCAGGCAAGAGTACTGGAGTGGGGTGCCATCGCTGTCTCCGGTGAATGTGCTAGTGCCACTGAAATATACAGTTAAAATATGGTTAAAATAGTATGCTTTATATTATGTGACTTTTATTACAATAAAAAAAATTTTTTTAAAGATCCCTTACAAATGAATGTTAAAGAACACACAGTTGGAAAATGGACCAAGAACACACACAAGCATTTCATAGACATTCAAATGATAGTTGTTCAGTCTCATTAGTCAGGAAACACAAACAACCAACAAAAGGCATTGTAATTCTTTGCCTATCTACTGGCCAACATAGACTGTCCTCCGGGTTAGAGAGTTGTTAAGGAAGTGGCTTGTTAATGAGGGGCTGATTGACATAACCTTACTGAAGGGGAATTCACTGTAACTGGCCGTTTTAAAGATGTGTGCACCTATCAATTATCTTCCTAAGAGCTTATCTTTGGGACACAATCACACAAGTGCAAAGGGGTCTGTACTCATAGATTTATCAGAGCATTGCTAAAAATAGCATAGACAGATGTGACTACTAAATATCCATCAGTTGAGCTAAATTATAACATGCCCATTCAGTAGAATTCTCTGCAGCCACTGCCAATCTATATTTGCTAATGTGAATCTGTATCTCTGAGAAAAGGAGGTTTATAACACAGAATGTTAAGGTCTTTATCACATCAGACATTGTGGCTATGGGACTAGAGAAAGATCTAGAAAGGTGTATAGCAGAATGTTGTTATTGTTCAGCTGCTAAATTGTATCCAACCCTTTGCGATCCCGTGGACTGAAGCACACCAGTCTTCCCTGTCCTTCACTATCTCCCAGAACTTGCTCACTCTCAAGTCCATTGAGTCAGTGATGCCACCAACCATCTCATCCGCTGTTGCCCCCTTCTCCTCCTGCCTTCAATCTTTCCCAGCATCAGGGTCTTTTCCAATGAGTCGGCTCTTCCCATCAGGTGGCCAAAGTACTGAAGCTTCAATTTCAACATCAGTCCTTCCAATGAATATTCAGGACTGATTTCCTATAGGATTGACTGGTTTGATTTCTTTGCAGTCCAAGGGACTCTCAGGAGTCTTCTCCAATACCACAACTCAAAAGCATCAATTCTTCAGTGCTCAGCCTTCTTTGTGGTCCAACTCTCAAATCATACATGACAACTGGAAAGATCATAGCTTTGACTATATGAACCTTTGTTGGCAAAGTGATGTCTCTGCTTCTTAATATGCTGTCTATGTTTGTCATAGCTTTTCTTTCAAGGAGCAAGCGTCTTTTAATTTTGTGGCTGCAGTCACCATCCACAGTGATTTTGGAGTCCAAATAAAATAAAATCTGTCACTGTTCCTACTTTTTCACCATGTATTTGCCATAAAGTGATAGGACCGGATACTATGATCTTAGTTTTTTGAATGTTGAGTTTTAAGCCAGCTTTTTCACTCTCCTTTTTCACCCTCATCAAGAGGCTCTTTAGTTCCTCTTCACTTTCTGCCATTAGGTATTATCTGCATATCTGAGGTTGTTTATATTTCTCCCGGCAATATAAGTATTTTTATATTCTTTATTAAATTTTTCTGTAGTGTTTGAATTTTCAGTAAGAATGTCTTATCTTTCTAGTGGGATGGGAGTTGTTTTTATTTTGGAAAAAATTAAACAAATTTTCTGAAAGTAAAAAATAATCAGGCATATTCTAGAAAACTTGGGAAATACAAAAAAGGACAAAGAAGGAAAACTAGTCACCCATCATTAAAGGTATGACCAAGTCACTTGACCTTAATGTATCTGTTTTCCCATCCATAAAATGAAAAGTGTTAACCTCCCCTGCCTTTTAGCCTCATATGTAACAGCATGCCAGGTGGGCTATTCTGATGCCCAGATGGATGTCCTTTGATCATAGACAACATAAACATACATGAAACAGGTGCCAATTTGAAGCAAAATGGTTGTTCCTGGGTAGAGAAAGAATATCTGGAATATAAAATTTACATGTATCTCAAATTATTCTGTAATTTCCCATCCATAAAATGGGTATACCAATATTGGGCTGGCCAAAAAATTCATTTGGGTTTTCCATATTATCCAATGGAAAAACCCAAACAAACTTTCTGGCTAACCCAATAGTACCTAACTCATAGTGTCTTTAGGAAGATGACATTAGTTTATACGTACTGAGAACAGTGTCTGGCTTATAGCCAACGGGTGAAGTGATAGCTCTTATTCCTCCTTGGATACATCTGTTGTTAACAAGGCTGGTATCCGGGGTCCCGGTGGCAACGTGTGGTCTGGGATCCATCTCTTTGTGATCGTAAGTGACTTGAGCACATGCTCACCGTCCCATGTCTGTGTTGCTGTCTTGCAGCCAGGAGGAGGAGGAGGAGGAGGCCTCCTCACGGTACTATGTCCCCAGCTACGAGGAAGTGATGAACACAAACTACACGGAAGCGAGGGATGTAGACCAGAACCCCCGGATGAGCATCTCTCTCCCCTCCTATGAGTCCTTGACGGGGCTGGATGAGACGAGCCCCACCACAACCAGGGTCGACGTGGAGACCAGCCCAGGGAATCCCCCTGACAGGCAGAACTCCAAGTTGTCCAAACGCCTGAAGCCGCTGAAAGTGAGAAGGATAAAATCCGAAAAGCTTCACCTCAAAGACTTTAGAATCAACCTACCAGACAAAAACGTGCCTCCTCCCTCCATCGAGCCTTTGACACCTCCCCCACAGTACGATGAGGTCCAGGAGAAGGCCCCTGATGCCCGGCCCCCCGACTGATGGCCCCTCCCAGGAGGATTCCCTCCTGTTTCTCGTCCTCTGCCACCAACAGACCCCGAATGAAGCCACTTCAGCCACAGTTGAGAAGCGGAGGGGCCAGGTGTGTACTTAGCTATTTGGATGGGGCCAGGAGCTGAGGGCGTTCTAGGACTGGGAAGTGACTCTGGAGTCCCCAGGACCTCCGGTCGCAGGTGCATCGGAAAGAGCTGCTGCCTCAGATCTTGTGAAGCTGTGACCCCATCCAGGGAAGCAGTGCCGGCATCTTCCCCTTTGTCCTTCCTTGACGTTGAATTGCTGGGGACAATACTCCTCCTTCTGATTGGGAAAGGATACGTAGCAACTGGCTTAGATCATGGCTTTGTTTTGCTTTCACTAGGACTGTTTGTTTCTCAAAGAAAATAAGTTATGCCTTCACTTTCTCCTTAGAGTCCTGCACTGTGGGTAGGAAAGATGACCGGCTTTACAGAAAGGACATGCCCATATCATGAATTAAGCTGAACAAGAGGCTGGATGATTACATGGGGGTGAGACCCAGGTGGGGTTCTCAGAGCCCCTGATGCCATCGGTTGTTTTGAGGCCTCAGGACCTGAGGATGCATAAGATCCTAGTCTCATTGGTAGGCTTTTACTAGTCTCTCCTATGTATTGGCAAAAAAAAAAAAAAGGAAAGCCATCTGAGATGTTCTCTTCCTTCTAAAATGCCATGCAACTGAGCTTTTTGTAATAAAATATTTTATATGTCGTACATTTGGTACTAGATTGCCTTAACAGCTCTTCCAACACTGACTTGCTTAGGGAGAAATCTCACCAATGAGAACAATACTAGCTAATATATCCTGAACACTTAGTATACGCCAAGTGCTATGCTAAACACTTCACATATTTATCCCTTTTCAACTGTACCCAAGCTGGGTATTGGGCTTCCCAGGTGGTGCTAGTGGTAAAGAATCTGCCTGCCAATGCAGGAGGCACAAGGGATTCTTTAATCTCTGGGTCAAGAAGATCCCCTGGAGTAGGAAATGGCAACATGCTCCAATATTCTTGACTGGAAACTTTCATGGAAAGAGGAGCCTGGCAGGCTACAATCCATGGGGCCGAACACAACAGGGCACACACCCACACAAGCCAGGTATTCCTACTGTGGGTTAGTTCACGGAGAATCGGGTTAATTAAGGGGCCCCATGTCACACCGCTAATAAGTGGCAGAGCTGGCATTTGAACCTAGGCCCCCAGGGCCTGAGTTCTTCCACAGTGTACTGTGCTATTCAGTGGAAAGGGCTCTTTCAGACTTTAAATGAGGACTTGTGTGTCCCAAGAGCTGAGAGTGTCCCTGTCAACCCACATGCCCAACAGAAAGTTCTGGATATTTAGACAGCAAGTCCAAAGTTCCCTTTCTGGGACATGGTTAAGTCCAATGGTTAAGACTCCATGCTTCCAATGTCAGAGGCATGGATTCAGTTCCTGGTTGGGGAAGTTCCGCATGCCATGTGGCATGGCCAAAAATAAAAATAAAACACAAAGTTCCCTTCCTGGTGTTGATGAGCCTGGAGCTGGCTGCTAGGGGTCTGTGGCTAGGAGCGTGGCTGGGAGAGCAAATTCTCAGGCCCTGAATGTTTTCATAAAAGCTCCTGTGGGAGGGAAGGAGCAGCCATTAGAAGGTCAAGCACCTTCTTATAACAGAATTGGCTGCAGTGCTGAAATCCCAACCTTTCATTTCCTCATGTAAATCCATCTATAAACAAGAAGCTACAAGTGTCTGCTTGGTGGCCTGGGATACCTGGAGGCCTGTCTGGTCCCAGCCCACCCCTGAGCCACCCAGGGCCTCTCCGTGTATCTCTGGGCTGGACTTGCTCTTCATTTACTCCTAATGCTTCCCCTTGATTGGAGGACAAACAGGAGGAAAAAAGAAAGGGGAGGAGCAAGGTTCCAAATGAGCTGAGAAATGACCTTCTAGGGACTTCCCTGGTGGTCCAGTGATTAAGCATCTGCCTCCCAATGGAAGGGACACAGGTTCGATCACCTAGTTGGGGAACTAAGATCCCACATGCCACAGGGCAACTAAGCCCACGCATCACCACTACGGAGCCTGCATTCTAGAGCCTGTGGTCTGCAACAAGAGAAACCTACACACCACGATGAAGATCTAGCACAAGCAAAATAAAAAACAAGTGACCTTCTACAAGGGCTCTTGATCTGGTCTCTGGTAGACATCTGTCAGGGGGTCTGCCCAGCCTAGACCCTCCTCAGGAGAAAAAGACGTTTGAGAATTGCAGTAGGTTGATCCATGGCTCCAGAGATCTCAGGCTCTAATCCCTAAGACTCAAGAACATTACCTTACAAGGTAAAGTTTTGCAGATGCGATGAAATTAAGGATTTTTGACTTGAGCTTATCCTGGATTATCCAGATGGGTCCTAAACCCATCCAGAAGTATGCTTGAAGAGACAGGAGGAGGTTATATACACAGAAGAGGAGACAGTGACCACGGAGGCAGAGACTGGAGTAATGCACCTACAGCCACCAGAGCTGGAAGAGACATGGAATCATTCCTCCCTAGAGCACTCACAGGAGCTCAGTCCTGAGACACCTTGATTTCAGCCCAGCTAATGCCGACTTGGGGCTTTCGGCCCCCAGAACCATTAAGAGAGTAAGTGTGTTGTTTTAGATCACAAAGCTCATGGGAATACGTGACAGTGACTTTAGGAAACCAACAAGGGACTCAATCTTCAACTCATTAGAGACCAGCCCTTGCTTTGATCTGAATGCTTCTGGACTCATCCTATAAGGCACGAGTACTGTAGAAATTGGGGGCTTCCCTGGTGGCTCAGACAGTAAAGCGTCTGCCTGCAATGCAGGAGACCCAGGTTCGATTCCTGGGTCGGGAAGATCCCCTGGAGAAGGAAATGGCAATCCACTCCAGCACTCTTGCCTGCAAAATCCCATGGACGGAGGAGTCTGATAGGCTACAGTCCATGGGGTCGCAGAGTCGGACACGACTGAGCGACTTCACTTCACTTCAACCTTAGGTGGCACACAGTGGTAAAGAATTTGCCTGCCAAAGCAAGAGAAACAAGAGATGTGGCTTTGATCCCTGGGTTGGGAAGAGTCCTCTGGAGAAGGAGATGGCAACCTGCTCCAGTATTCTTGCCTGGCAAATTTCATGGATAGAGGAACCTGATGGGCTATGTGCACACACACACACACACACACACACACACACAGACACAGAAATTTCATCAACAACCCTATTTGTTTTGTATGTTTGAAACGATCAAGTAGAAAATTATTTTATGTTCCTCAGAGAATAGATTGTGGACACTTAGTAGGTAAATTATGGAGCATGGATGCACCTCTGTCTAAAAGCAAGGCAGAGAGAATGTTAGCTGGCAATGTAGCAATAAGTTATCTGCAATGTTAAAACCAAAGCAGGATGTCACTTTCACCTCAAAATTCCCCAAGGCACACTCATCCTGTTTGTTCACTGGTTCAGACTTATCAGAGCTTTCTATCTATTGACTATTAAGTAAAACAGAGAGAGCTATAAAGGTGAAAACCAGAAGAAAGACCCTGGCCCGCCCTTTTCTCTCCATTGTGTTTTTGTTCTTAAGGAAAATATAAGAAAGGCAGGGACTTACCTGGTGGTCCAATGACTAAGAAACCATGCTCCCAATGCAGGGGACCCAGATTTCACTCCTGGTCAGGAATCTATTAGTAAATTCCATATGCTGCAACTTAAAAAAAAAAATCCCACATGTTGCAACTAAGAGCCGGCACAGCCAAATAAATAATCTTTTATAAAAGAGGAAGAAAGAGAAGAAGGGCAAGGGGGGAAAGTCAAGAAGCCACCCACCTGTTCTTGGACCCTAACTGGTTCCGAGGCTATGAAAAAGCAAAGAAAATTCCCCATTAGCACTCCCACCCCACCCAAAAGGAAGAATCTCAGCAGCCATGTCAGTGTCCTGTGACCTCCACCCTCTCAAGTCACAGCTGGTAGGTATGTGTTCACCTGACCCAGGAGAACCAATCAGAAGCTGGGCTGGGCTAGGCTCATTTCTCCCAGTTCCTGGAATGGAGAGGCTGGCTGGGCCATGTGGTCTCAGGGATTAGGGGGCCGAGTGAAGCAGGGCAAATTGCTCAGCAGAGAGGGAAGCTGAGTACTGAAACAGGCAGAGGTGAAGATGAGACTTCAGTGATGACTGTCTCTTGATGACTTTCTGGTCCTTGGTCCTGGTCCCTTGGTTAGCCCTGCTGTACATCTGCTGGTTTCCACAAAAGATGCTGTGTCATGCCAGTAAATTCCCTCTTTTAAGCTCTGATCCTAAATTTAGCCCAAGCCCTTGAAGGCGGGCACTACCTTTGCATCGTAGGCAGTGCTGGTCTCACAGTGGACACTCCACTTGGTCTCAGTTCTGATTTTCACTTTTCTCAGACTGGTTACAGTGCTGCTGAAGGGGAGCCACGAGCAGATGACAGAGGCAGAAGATCATGTTGGAACATGACTAACTGCAGCCCAGAACACTGCCTGGTGTGTGTGTGTGCACAGCTAAGTCAGCTGGGTGCACCCACAAATACATGTTGAGCTCCACAAATACCTTATGAGCCAGGTACCATTCTGGGCTCCGGGGATAGCATGAAGCCCTGCTCTCCATGGGAAAGGTTCTCGCTTGGACTGTTTCCCAAAGTGGGTCCCATGGCCTTGGGTGACAATGATCATGGTCACTTTGGACTGGCTACTTGCTCTGGATATAATAAACTTGAAAATCGTCAGGCAGCCAGGTGTACAGAGAAAGCTGGTCTGCAAGAAGAGACTTGTGAAAATGGTCCATAGAATGAGAGATCAGCTGGCTGGCCTCCCCTGTTCTGGGTTCTCCTTTGTCTGACCTCATTCACTGCCCTTTGGGTCTATAGGATGGATGCCCCAGGCTGCTTTCAGTAAGTACTATTTTTGCTGAAATGAGTTGGAGTGGGATTCTGTTGCTTGCTGCCAAATGTCCTGGGATACCTTGGTTCCTGGGCTTCCTAGGTGGCTCAGTGGTAAAGAATCTGCCTGCCAACGCAGGAGACGCAGGTTCAAACCCAAGGTAGGGAAAATTCCCTGGAGGAGGAAATGGAAACCTACTCCAGGATCCTTGCCTGGGAAATCCCATGGACAGAGGTTCCTAGAGGGCTACAGTCCATGGGGTCGCAAAGAGTCAGACGTGACTTAGCGACTGAACAACAACAACAAAGCCTTGGTTCTGGATGGACACATGTGAGATGGCAAAGCCAAAGTAACCCCGCAAGAGCAGAGCAAAATTGAAAAGGCAACACAGCTTTATCCCTGGAAATGGATGGATCAATCAAACCACAAGCCACAAAGGACAGTACTCAAAGAGCCCTTCTGAGGATTAATGGTCTCATTCGTTGCCTTAAGGGCCCTGACAAGGCCCATTTAGCTTCTAGGACAAATCGCACTGAGTATTTAAGTGTAGATGTATGAAAGGACAGCCTCTGTTCTGTCTGCAAGCTCAGAGGGTGAGAGATGGGCTTTCAATCAGGGAGGATTTTGTTTTAATCCAAGCACTGCTGCTTCCTAGAAGGATGCGTGCGTGCTAAGTTGCTTTAATCGTGTCGGACTCTGTGAGACCCTAGAGACTGAAGCCCACCAGGCTCCTCACTCCAAGGGATTCTCCAGGCAAGAATACTGGAGTGGGTTACCATGCCCTCCTCCAGGGGATCTTCCCAACCTAGGGATCAAACCCACATCTCTTAAGTCTCCTGCACTGGCAAGCAGGTTCTTTACCACTAGAAGGATGATCTTGGGCAAATAATTGTATCCTTCTGAGCCTTGATCTCTACACCAGCAAAATGGAGGTGACTCACTTTGAGATGGGTGCCAGAGAAACACACAGGTAAAGTGCCGAAGTGGTAGCTGCACAGACAGTGGGGGCCACATGGTGGCTGTGACGAGACCACAGGGCCCTGATGGAGAACTTGAAGATCCAAGCACTACTCCAAGCGTGAGCCTCACAATCATTTTTTTAGATTTTAATTTATTTAATTAAATAAATAAATAATAGGCTGCGCTGGACCTTTGTGACTGCAGGCAGGCTTTCTCTAGTTGCAGTGGCTTCTCTTATTGCAGAGTGTGGGCTCTAGGGCTCTCAGGCTTTAGCAGTTGTGGCTCATGGCTCAGTAGTTGTGGCAGATGGGCTTAGTTGCCCCACAGCATGTGGAGTCTTCCTGGACCAGGGGTTGAACCCCTTGTCCCCTGCATTAGCAGGCAGTCCTCACAATCATTTCTGAAAACAGGTCTGGGGACAATTCAACAGGTGCAACCAATAGTTTGTAAGGAATGCTCACAGAAAGCCATCTCCAGGGAAACAGCTGCAGGGATGCATAGGTAAGGCCAGTTGAGGAAGTCCTGGGGTCAGCTTTGCAAGACTTGGTCTTCAAGGTAGATGATGGCAACTCCTATTGCACAGAGTGGACAAGTCAGTCCATCGTGTTTTCAGTCTAATGGCGCGTTGTCAGTGTATTCAGAACTGAGTGGCTGGTACTAAGAATGTGAGCATAGCTCTAAGGGTTTTAGCCACCCTCTTCCTGTTTGAGTCCCCAACCACATTTCCCTGGATTATAATGGGTAGAAGGGGAAAACATCCTTGATGAGCTGTGTTTGGGAATCCCCAAATTAAGCAAAGTCTATTCATTCAACACATTTTTATAGAGAACCTACTATGAGCCACATGCACATAGTAGGGATAATCTACAAAAAAAAAAAAGGGTCATGTCCTGGCTGACACAGAGGCCATATTCTGGGTGGAGGGAGGACAGATAATAAACAAATAAATCAAAATACGATGTCATGGCAGAAAACTAAAAGGATGTGAAGAAAAATGGGGCAGGAGAGGATCACCAATCTGGGTCATTAAGAAAAGTCTCCGAGGGAAGTAACACTGAGGAAAAGTGGGAAGTGAGCCACATAAATATCTGGGTGCAGAGAATTCCAGAAAATCTCTCCTACACTTGTGCACATTATGAATCTCCAACCAGGTGCTGCAGCATCTTCCAAACCCATTTGGCCACTGAAACTTTTCTCCCCACAAAGCATCTTTCAGGGTCAGCTTTCACAGAACATCCTTCAAGGAATAGTGATTGAACCAAACCCAGTATTCTCTAGGGGGAGAATCAGGCCCAGAACAGACAAGGATTGGCCGAAGTCCTACAGCTCGCTGATGAAGTTGTCCATCAGCTTTCTCTCTGTGTGCATTTAGATCTCAGATCACCAGCGAAGGCAAGCTACCAAGATGTCCCAGCACCTGATGGCAGCAGGGAGAGCCAGGTTGATGGGTCCAGGATGGGTCCCCGTGCTTAGAACACCCAGCACAGACCTCCTCATGTCCACTTCCCAGTAGGGAAGCTTGTGCCTCTGATGGGAAGCCTGCATCCCCTTGCGAGAGCCTCGCAGTGGAGCGGTGGATGCTCTCCAAAGTTCTTGCCACCTGTGAGGGTGGTGGTTCGTGAGACACAGCCAGACCATTCAGAGGTACCTTTCACATTGAGCCGACAGGAGAAAGCCATCCCCCCATCTCTTTGCAGCAATGCAGCTGGGCTAGAAAACGATGTCCTAGAGCACCTGAAGCCGAATGGTACCTGACAGCGAGCAGCAGCACATCAGGCTCAGATCCTCCAATAATCGATGGAGGGCAGAGGTCAGGAAACCTGCTCTCTTTGGACACTGTGAAGCAAGCTGACCAAGAGAGGAAGGGAAAGACATAGAAATACAGACTGTGCAATACATAGATACAAATTTATCCAGAAAAGCCACCGGAGAGAACACATAAACACCAACACCAGACACCTTTAAAATGTAGCCCTGGCAGCAGAAGTTTCCTTGGGGCCAAGCCACCTGACTGCTGTGTGTCTCGTCAGACCCCCTGGAACTCTGCAGGTTCCAGGAAGACAGCTAGGTGGGTGCCTTGCTGATACAAGCTGACCCACTCCCAGACGCAACATGAGACAAAAGATTCTCGGCTCCCAGTGACACTGCTAAGGACTCAAGCCAATGCCAGAACTGAATGTTTTTACCTTAGATCAGTGGTTCTTAACCACTGCATTGATTTGCACCTCCTCCCACTCAGGGGGCATTTGGCAAATTCATGGCTGGAGCGGGAGCTGCTGCTGCTGCTACATCGCATCAGTCGTGTCCGACTCTGACTGACATCTAGGAGAGCAGGGATTCTGCCATGCACTCACCAACGCACAGGCCAGTCCCCGCAACAAAGAGCTGTTCTACCCCAAAGTCAACAGTGCCAAGGTTGAAAAACTCTGCTCTGGACAAAGGAAAATCCATCCTCCTGGGCAGTGCGGACTCCGGTCATAGAGCCTGGCTCTCCAGTGTCAGTTACATCAAGAAGAAGCAGGAGGGACTTCCTGGTGGTCCAGTGGCTAAGACTCAGTGCTCCCAAAGCAGAAGGCCTGAATTCCATCCCTAGTTGGGAAACTAGATCCTACATGCCACAACTAAGACCTGGTGCAACCAGATAAATAAATGTGTGTGTGTATGTGTGCGTGCACTTTGTCATGTCTGGCTCTTTGGGATCCCATGGACTGTGGCCTGCCAGGTTCCTCTGCCCATGGAATTTTCCAGGCAAGGATACTGAAGTGAGTTGCCATTTCCTGCTTCCAGGTATCTTCCCGATCTAAGGATGGAACCCCCGTCTCCTGCATTGGTAGGTGGATTCTTTACCACTAGCACCACTTGTTAAGCCCCAAATAAATAGATAAAAATTAAATATTTTTTAAAAGAAGCAGGAAACAATCATGCTTGGAGATCAGCCTGAGGGTACTACTTACCATTTTTAAGAACTTTAAAGAACTGTCACTTTTACAAAGATTGTTTTCCGATCCATGCCCAACGCAGACTATAAATTGAATTCTCCAGGGCATGATATAAACAAATATCTCTTCCCTTTCTCCTTTTCTCTATTCCCTAGTCCTAACTCTGTGCATTGAAACCTGGAATTTATTAACTGTAATATAAAAAATGTGAGAAAGAAAATAAAGTCAGTAGTAGTTACAAACTCCAGTCAACTTTGAGAAATTTTAGATTATTTAAAAGCCTACTTAGAACTAATGGAAGGGTGTGTAACAAGACAACTAGAATATAGTTTGGGAAGCAAAAGTTATGGCAATAGGTCCTTATCAGGAAAAACCAAAACAAAAACAATATCAAACAATACAGCATGCATCTCAGAGATGAAGCGAAAGTCATTCAGTTGTGTCTGACTCTTTGAGACCCCATGGACTGTAGCCTGCCTGGCTCCTGTGTCCGTGGGATTCTCCAGGCCAGAATACTGGAGTGGGTTGCCATGCCCTCCTCCAGGGGATGTTCCCAACCTAGGGATTGAGCCCAGGTCTCCCACACTGCAGGCAGATTCTTTACCATAAGCTGGGCTCAATACTGTATACAATTTGGGAGGTGGGTGGGAACTTTAAACCCAAGAAAATGTTCTTGGTGTTTGTCTTCAAGATGTCTTATTTCAGAATGCATCCTCGACAGTTGTGTCCAGTGAAGAAAAATCATCAGCATCTACTTTAACAAACCACAAAAGAGAAAAAAATAAGATAATAAAGTGATAGCAAGCTCTTTCACTTTTTCAGTAAAACTTGACAAGCTGTGAATATACGTGTTGATAAAAGAAACTGTGTGAATACTTGATATGAACAAGTGAATAAATGTACCTGCCTTATCTAAATGCTGCCCCTTTCAAAGTTAAACAACAACCACAAAAAAGACAAAAGCTGCATTTTTCTGTTCCTGACAAATTGTCTGTTCTAAAAATCAGATTCAAAGTACGAGTCCATAAATTGACTTTCTGAACAGAAAAGGACACACTGTTCTAGCAGTTGCCAATGATAAATTCATTTTAGCCCCAAATGGTTCCTTTTAAATCAGCACAAATACACCAGAGAACAAGATATAGGAATATACATCTCACATGAGATGCTGTGAGCAGAAGAGCACGATAATTTGAATGGTAATGCTAAGTTTGTTGAAAATATCCACTCAGTCAATTAAAATGGCAAATAGGAATTGAGACACCACCCCCACCCCAAATCTAACTGCTATTTAGGATAAAATTTGTTAACAGTTTAAGACCTAAGATTTTTTCCATTGGCCTGAAAGCAGTAAAAATTGTCCATTAATCTCCCTTAGGCCAATAATAGAAAGGTCTCAAGGGGAAAAATAGGAGCCAGAAATAAGATTTAAGGAGAAACAGTAAAGAAAAGCACATTAAATGACCAAATTCTTTAGATAGGTTGTAAGCAGACTGACCCATCATCCTACTATGCGTGTAGCTGAATTCTCAGATGTGTACACTTTTATATGTACTTCTTTTCATTGAATAAACATAGTAGTCAAAGAAATATGATTTTATCTCTATGGATTGCTTCAGGTCAAGGTTTCTCTACTTTGGCATTAATGATATTTGGGGCTGGAGAGCATCTGTATGAAGGGGTGAGACTGTCCTATGCATGGCAGGCTGTTTAGCAGAATCCCTGGCCTCTACATACTGGATGCCAGTAGCCTTCCCAGGTGTGACGATCAAAAATATCTCTAGACAATGTCAAAAGTCCCTTGGGAGGAAAAATATCCCTAATTGAGAACTACAGCTTTAAGTCTACTGGGGGAAAATAAAGTATGAAGAAGTAGGAAAAAAAAAATAGTATCACTGGGTGGTAATTTCCATGTTTGTAAAATAAGAAAGAACGTGAAAGTCGCTCAGTCATGTCCAACTGTTTGTGACCCCATGGACCATACAGTCCATGGAATTCTCCAGGTCAGAATACTAGAGTGAGTAGCCTTTCCCTTCTCCAGGGGATCTTCCCAACCCAGGGATTGAACCCAGATCTCCCACGTTGCAGGCAGATTCTTTACCAGCTGAGCCACAAGGTTGTAAAAGATGTTGGTAACTGCATTTAGTTACAAGGCTGGAAGGGTTTCTCAGGTGGCACAGTAGTAAAGAATCCACCTGCCACTCCAGGAGATGCAAGAGACGTGGATTTGATCCCTGGCTCGGGAAGATCCCCTAGAGAAAGAAATAGCTACCACTCCAGTATTCTTGCCTGGAAAATTCCATGGACTGAAGAGCCTGGCTGGCTACAGTCCATGGGGTTGCAAAAGATCAGACATGACTGGATACACACATGACTAAACTATAATGTGATATGTGGTGAAAATGCTATAAAATGGAGTTTTGAGTGGGAATGGTGCTAGAGCTTATTTTGTCCAACTTCCTCGTACCGGGAAGGAAAACTAAGACACAGAGTTGTTTGTCTAAAGAACACACCAATGCAATATAAACATAGGTGGTTACAATTCATTACTGTGTGGCTTCCACCTAGAAAAACAAAAACACAGGAGCCAAACTGCATGAACCCCTGAGGTAGCGTACTGTGAGCCTCAAACCAAACAATGACTTCAGTGGATTGAAACACATCAACACCTTTTTAAATCAAAGATTCCTAATGATATTTTAAAAAACTCACTGGTCACTTTGGCAGTTGCTTCTTAATTTGAATATTGACACATGAAAGGAAAGAACCAATCTCTTAGTCTGCCTTTCCTGAACCAACTTTATTTTATGATAAATAAACAAATGGTTGATGAAGGACTTTAGCTAATAATTACCAAAGGAATAACAATCAGAAAAAAAATCACAAGTTTGTAACCTCAAAAGAAATAACAGATCCAAGGAATGATCCTCAAAGGATGCTAAAGTTATTAGGTAAAACGTTGATGAACTCAAGTGTCCACTGATGGGTGAATGGATAAACAAAATATGATGTCTACACACAGCATAGAAACAGTGATATTATTAAGCCTTAAAAGGAAGGAAATTCTGACACGTGCTACAACATAAATGAACCTTGAGGACATTATGCTAAGTGAAATTAGCTAATGACAAATAAGGCAAATACTGTATGATTCATCTTATGTGAGGTACCTAGAGGTGTCAAATTTATAGAAATAGAAAATAGATGGATGGTTGCCAGGAGTTGGGTAAGGGGGAAACAGAGGGTTGTTGTTTAAAGGGTAAAGAATTTGGGTTTTACATGTTGAAAAGGCTTTAGAGATTGGCTATACAACAATATGAATATCCTTAACTTTAGTGAACTATATATTTGTAAATGGTCAAGATGGTAAATGTTATAAATGTATATTTTACAATAATTAAAAATAAAATTTTTTATATTATTGGCAAAAGAAAAAATGATGGGAACTTTGTAATGGCTAGGTCAGTCTTTTAACCCAGCACCGACCTTTCAATCTTGATATTGTTAAAAATGTGATGACCAGGTGCTTCCCTCACCCAGCAGTTAAGACTTCACCTTCCAATGCAGAAAGAGCACAGGTTCAATCCCTGGTTGAGGAGCTAAGATCCCACATTCTTCCTGGCCAAAAAACCAAAACGTAAAACAGAAGCAGCATTGCAACAAATTCAATAAAGACTGGTCCACACCAGTTAATAAAAATGGTCCACACCGAAAAATCATTTTAAAAAATAATAATAATAATGGGATGACCAAATGGTGTGCTCACGGTGTGATGCAGGAAGGATCACACAGCACCACCTAAGAAGGCGTCTGTCTGGACTTTGATCTAATCAGACTTCTAGAACTAAATATTAGTTAACAGGAAACAAGGGGAAAAGAAGAACAAGTTAATTGAAACCAAGAGGAAGCAATCAGCCAAATCCAGGGTGTGAATGTTCTACAGAATAAAGGAACCAGTTTCTCCAACACATCAGAGGCTGGGGGACAAAAAGGTCAGGGACAGGGAGTTGCTGTTATAGATTAAAAGACATTTCAGAAACAAAACAACCAAACCTAACGTGTGGATCCTGTCTGAATCCTGACTCTAACCAACAGTTAAAAAGATATCTCTGAGAGAATCAAGGAAATGTGAGCCTGGACCGAATACTAGATGGTATTCAGGAATGATTACATTTTTAGCTGTGATACTGTTGAAGTGTGGATAATACAAAAGGAAAAAAATCCCTCCTTTCTGTTAGGCAGCCTTTATGGGTGATCAACCCTGAATATTCATTGAAAGGACTGTTGCTGAAGCTGAAGCTCTAATACTTTGGCCACCTGATGCAAAGAGCTGACTCATTGGAACAGACCCTGATGCTGGGAAAGAATGAAGGCAGGAGGAGAAGGAGGCAGCAGAAGATGAGATGGTTAGCTAGCATCATGGACTCAATGGACATAAATTTGAGCAAACTCTGGGATATAGTGGACAAAGGAGCCAGTCCACAGACAAAGAAGCCTGGTGTGTCGCAAAGAGTCAGACACGACTTAGCAACTGAAAAACAACAAATAGGTGAAATGACACAACTTGTTTTAAATTAATCTAGAAAAAAATTTAAAATGATGTACAACACAATTCATCTCAAACAGACTCAATACTTTCTACATTCTAGAAGGTGATTGAAAAAAAAAAACTTGTTCAATAGGAGGCTACAAAAGAGTTGTATGGAAGAGGTTGAACCTGAAATGGTTCTTACTTTTTGGGAACAAAAAATCAAAAAGGAAGAAAATAGAAATGAAAGAAGATTGGGAAAATGTTGAAGCTGGATAATGACTCCTTGAAGTTAATCACACTCTTCTCTAGTTTTGGATGTATTGCCAAAATCCTATAATAAAAAACAATTTTTATGATCCTTTGTATTTCTGTGTTGTCTGTTGTGATCTCTCCATTTGCATTTCCAATTTTATTGATTTTTCTCCCTTTGTTTCTTGATGAGTCTGGCTAATGGTTTGTCAATTTTATTTATCCCCTCAAAGAACCAGCTTTTGACTTTGTTGATTTTTGCTATGGTCTCTTTTGTTTCTTTTGCATTTATTTCTGCCCTAATTTTTAAGACTACTATCAGCAATTATATGCCAATAAAATGGACAACTTGGAAGAAATGGACAAGTTCTTAGAAAAGTACAACTTTCCAAAACTGAACCAGGAAGAAATAGAAAATCTTAACAGACCCATCACAAGCATGGAAATTGAAACTGTAATCAGAAATCTTCCAGCAAACAAAAGCCCAGGTCCAGACAGCTTCACAGCTGAATTCTACCAAAAATTTAGAGAAGAGCTAACACCTATCCTACTCAAACTCTTCCAGAAAACTGCAGAGAAAGGTAAACTTCAAAACTCATTCTATGAGGCCACCATCACCCTAATACCAAAACCTGGCAAAGATGCCACCAAAAAAGAAAACTACAGGCCAATATCACTGATGAACATAGATGCAAAAATCCTTAACAAAATTCTAGCAATCAGAATCCAGCAACACATTAAAAAGATCATACATCATGACCAAGTGAGCTTTATCCCAGGGACACAAGGATTCTTCATCCACAAATCAATCAATGTAATACACCAAATTAACAAATTGAAAAATAAAAGCCATATGATTATCTCAATAGATGCAGAGAAAGACTTTGACAAAATTCAACATCAATTTATGATAAAAAAAAAAAAAAAACCTCTCCAGAAAGCAGGCATAGAAGGAACATACNAGAATAGAAGGAACATGCCTCAACATAATAAAAGCTATATATGACAAACCCACAGCAAACATTATCCTCAATGGTGAAAAATTGAAAGCATTTCCCCTAAAGTCAGGAACAACACAAAGGTGCCCACTCTAACCACTACTATTCAACAAGTTTTGGAAGTTCTGGCCACAGCAATCAGAGCAGAAAAAGAAATAAAAGGAATCCAAATCGGAAAAGAAGAAGTAAAACTCTCACTGTTTGCAGATGACATGATCCTCTACATAGAAAACCCTAAAGACTCCACCAGAAAATTACTAGAGCTAATCAACGAATATAGTAAAGTTGCAGGATATAAAACCAACACACAGAAATCCCTTGCATTCCTACACACTAATAATGAGAAAATAGAGAAATTAAGGAAACAATTCCATTCACCATTGCAATGAAAAGAATAAAATACTTAGGAATATATCTACCTAAAGAAACTAAAGACCTATATATAGAAAACTATAAAACACTGGTGAAAGAAATCAAAGACGACACTAACAGATGGAGAAATATACCATGTTCATGGATTGGAAGAATCAATATAGTGAAAATGTGTATACTGCCCAAAGCAATCTATAGATTCAGTGCAATCCCTATCAAGCTACCAATGGTATTTTTCACAGAGCTAGAACAAATAATTTCACAATTTATATGGAAATACAAAAAACCCCAAATAGCCAAAGCAATCTTGAGAAAGAAGAATGGAACTGGAGGAATCAACCTGCCTGACTTCAGGCTCTACTACAAAGCCACAGTCATCAAGACAGTATGGTACTGGCACAAAGACAGAAATAGAGATCAGTGGAATAAAATAGAAAGCCCAGAGATAAATCCACACACCTATGGACACCTTATCTTTGACAAAGGAGGCAAGAATATACAAGGGAGAAAAGACAATCTCTTTAACAAGTGGTGCTGGGAAAACTGGTCAACCACTTGTAAAAGAATGAAACTAGAACACTTTCTAACACCATACACAAAAATAAACTCAAAATGGATTAAAGATCTAAAAATAAGACCAGAAAATATAAAACACCTAAAGGAGACCATAGGCAAAACACTCTCTGACAAATCACAGAAGGATCCTCTATGACCCACATCCCAGAATATTGGAAATAAAAGCAAAAATAAACAAATGGAACCTAATTAAAAGTAAAAGCTTCTACACAACAAAGGAAACTATAAGCAAGGTGAAAGACAGCCTTCAGAATGGGAGAAAATAATAGCAAATGAAGCAACTAACAAAGAAACTAATCTCAAAAATATACAAGCAACTCCTGCAGCTCAATTTCAGAAAAACAAATGACCCAATCAAAAAATGGGCCAAAGAACTAAATAGACATTTCTCCAAAGAAGACATACAGATGGCTAACAAACACATGAAAAGATGTTCAACATCACTCATTATCAGAGAAATGCAAATCAAAACCACAATGAGGTACCATTTCACTCCAGTCAGAATGGCTGCTATCCAAAAGTTTACAAGCAATAAATGCTGGAGAGGGTGTGGAGAAAAGGGAACCCTCTTACATTGTTGGTGGGAATGCAAACTAGTACAGCCACTATAGAGAACAGTGTGGAGATTCCTTTAAAAACTGGAAATAGAACTGCCATACGACCCAGCAATCCCACTGCTGGGCATACACACCGAGGAAACCAGAATTGAAAGAGACACCTGTACCCCCAATGTTCATTGCAGCACTGTTTATAATAGCCAGGACATGGAAGCAACCTAGATGCCCATCAGCAGATGAATGGCTAAGAAAGCTGTGGTACATATACACAATGGAATATTACTCAGCCATTAAAAAGAATATATTTGAATTAGTTCTAATGAGGTGGATGAGACTGGAGCCTATTATACAGAGTGAAGTAAGCCAGAAAGAAAAACACCAATACAGTATACTAATGCATATATATGGAATTTAGAAAGATGGTAACAATAACCCTGTATGCAAGACAGCAAAAGAGATACAGATGTATTGAACAGTCTTTTGGACTCTGTGGGAGAGAGCAAGGGTGGGATGATTTGGGAGAATGGCATTGAAACATGTATATTATCATATGTGAATCGAATCGCCAGTCCAGGTTCGATGCATGAGACAGGATGCTCGGGGCTGGTGCACTGGGATGACCCAGAGTGGTATGGGGAGGGAGGTGGGAGGGGGGTTCAGGATGGGGAACACGTGTACACCCGTGGTGGATTCATGTTGATGTATGGCAAAACCAATACAATATTGTAAAGTAATTAGCCTCCAATTAAATAAATTTATATTAAAAATAAATAAAACATTAACTGTTGGAAAAAAACAGTTTTTACATAGGCAATCTCAAAGGAACAGACAGACACACAAAACAAACAGAGTAAGCTCCAACCAAAGCAGAAGAAAATGAAGAAGCCACAGCTTCCTGATAAAAAATGCCTCTACCAATTTGAGGGGTTAATAAGTGCAGGAGGGAGTGACAACCAGCCCTTCCCTAGTGGTAGTGGCTAAGACTTCATGGCTTCAATGCATGGTCAGGAAATTAGGTCTGACGTGATACAACTAAGACCCAGAGGAGTTAAATAAATAAATAGAAATAAAATATCTTTTTTAAAAAATAAGTGTAGGAAACAGGAGATTAAGCTTGGGGCCTTTGCAAAGTGAGTTGGCCAAGTCTATGATTCCCATATTGAGTTGGCACCCTCAAAGATGCTATACACCTGGGCAAGAGGAAAGCTTAAAAAAAAAAATTTTTTTTTCCTGAACTTTCAGAAAAGGGAACCCATCAAAACCTGTCATTTTCAATGTGGCTCTGAAGGGGAAAATTAACAATGGCCACAATAATAATGGGCTTCCCTGGCAACTCAGTGGTAAAGAATCTGCCTGCTAAGGCAGGAGAGGAGGGTTCAGTCCCTGGGTTGGGAAGATCCCCTGGAGAAGGAAATGGCAATGCACTCCAGTATTCTTGCCTGGGAAGTCCTACGGACAGAGGAGCCTGGTGGGCTACAGTCCACGGGGTCACAAAAGAGTCAGACACAACTTAGTTACTAAACAACAACAAGACAATAATAATGATGATTATCACCCCGAGGATTTGTAACCATGTGGGTCTGGGGCTCAAGTTCATACTCAGTGTATTCAGCAGGAAAACTCCAAGTTGAGGAAATAAATATCAGTGGTCACAGGTTATTAGCATCCCCTGCATCCAACTGAACAACAAAAGTCTTCCTAGAGGAAAGTGACCAAGAATCAGACCCCACAGGATTCCCACAGGTTAAATTCAATCAAAAATGAAATCATAATCAAATTACTAAACACCTGAGAAACAGTAAAAGCTAGAATAAGCAGAAACAACAAGCAAGAGATTGAGACACTCCCCACCTCCACCCAAGGATTTCAAATGTTAGAATTACCAGAAAACAGATTCTACAATCACTATGTATTCAGTACTTTTTTAGAAGAAGGGGTTTTTTAAATGACTAAGGAATGAGACTATAAAATATGGCCAGGCATTTGACTTCAGGACTTTGTGGAAGCACAGGAGAGCTATTTGACCCCCTATAATTTTGGCACTTCTGTTCTGGTGGGAAAAACAGGTTTATGGAGTCAAATTATTCTGGGGATAAACATTCAAGTGCTTCCAGAAGCCAAAGATGAAATGTGAGCAGTGTATTGGGCAGAGAGAACACAGGCTGTGTCTAATGAAGGCAGCCTCTCCTCAGCTCCAGTAGATTGTTGATCTATATGCAAGAAGAGAGCCTAGGTACTGCCAGATGTTCCTATTTTCTCCAAAAAAGCAAAATACAGATGTTAATGATCTGAACATGTTGGCCACTGCAGTAGACATCTGAAACTTTTGTCACCTAATAACAACTCACCTCTCTTCTAAAATATTATGGTGTTATGATCCTTCTTTGGGGACCTACTTTCTCCAAGTCTCCATCCAATCTCTTGGAGATGGTATTGATTCCACCTCTGGCTACATGGATGGGCATGTGATTCAAACTCAGCCAGTCAGAGCACAGCAGTCTCCTAGGCCACAATAATTGGCTCAAGAATGGGCTTATGACTCACTCGGAGAAAATGAGAAGCAGTGAGGCCTTTGGGATAACCTTAGCTCAACATTCAGAAAACGAAGATCATGGCATCTGGTCCCATCACTTCGGGTAAACAGTGGAAACAGTGTCAGACTTTATTTTTTTGGGCTCCCAAATCACTGCAGATGGTGACTGCAACCATGAAATTAAAAGACGCTTACTCCTTGGAAGAAAAGTTATGAGCAACCTAGATAGCATATTCAAAAGCAGAGACATTACTTTGCCAACTAAGGTCCGTCTAGTCAAGGCTATGGTTTTTCCTGTGGTCATGTATGGATGTGAGAGTTGGACTGTGAAGAAGGCTGAGTGCTGAAGAATTGATGCTTTTGAGCTGTGGTGTTGGAGAAGACTCTTGAGAGTCCCTTGGACTGCAAGGAGATCCATCCAGTCCAATCTGAAGGAGATCAGCCCTGGCATTTCTTTGGAAGGACTGATGCTAAAGCTGAAATTCCAGTACTTTGGCCACCTCATGCCAAGAGTTGACTCATTGGAAAAGACCCTGATGCTGGGAGGGATTGGGGGTAGGAGGAGAAGGGGATGACAGAGGATGAGATGGCTGGATGGCATCACTGACTCGATGGACGTGAGTCTGAGTGAACTCTGGGAGTTGGTGATGGACAGGGAGGCCTGGCATGCTGTGATTCATGGGGTCGCAAAGAGTCGAACATGACTGAGCAACTGAACAAAGAAAAGAGACTCTCATCTTTCCCTAAGGAATTCAAAGCTGAGAAGATGGAAGGGCTGGAGCTATGGCAGCATTTCTGTGACTATTATACAGAAATTCTGTCTAAGGTTGGATCTACATGGCTAAAAGCATTCTTGAGAACTAGAGAGAGGCAGAAGCCAAATGGTGAAATCATTTAGGCTTGAACCCAGAAGTTCTCTCTAGACTTTTCATTTATGGTAAAGAGTGAATTTGCTTTCAAGTTGAAGCCAATTTGAATTGGTTTCTCTCTCACTCCACAGAAAAAGGCTTATCCCTTCAGCAACCAATTAAAAGATTTTTTTAACATGCTGGAAAAGCCAAACAAATGCATCTGAGGGCTGATCTTCAGTTTGCAGTCTCGGCACTTGGCCTCCTCTGTACTTAGCTTCTCTTACTAGTCACCTTCTATCCTCCGTTCCTGCTGCTCCTTCCTTATACCGTACTCTTCTTTCCCTCCTCTACCTCTTGAATCTCACTCATCCTTCAAACCTCAGGTCAGGGCTTCCCTGGTGGTCCAGTGATTAAGAATCCACCTGCCAGTGCAGGGGACATGGGTTCCTTCCCTGGTCTGGGAAGATGCTACATGCCAGGCAACTAAGTCAGTGTGCCACAACTACTGAACCCCGAGCACCTAGAGCCCGTGCTTCACAGCAAGAGAAGCCACTGCAATGAGAAGCCTGCACACCAAAACTACAGAAAGCCTGCACACAGCAACGAAGACCCAGTGCAGCCAAAAAAAAAAA
>SJYQ01092042.1:268995-339429 GCA_006410935.1 Redunca redunca
CCTTCTCCGAGAGAAATGGTTATGGGGGAGAGCCCCCCGTAAAGTCAGAGGTGTAGGTGAAAGCATAAAACAGACTCTGGTTTTGGGGTAGATGCTCGGGAACAGGGGGTTTCCTGAGGCTTGATCACACCTTTGTGTATGCCAAGCCTCCTTCTTCATGACCTTTGCCATGGGCGGAGTTCCTCACGATGGCTCCCGGCACTTGGGGTATCGCTGAAATTGAGAGGAACCCTTGTTTCCCCTGATTTATAGCCAATGGTCAGACACACACCCACCCACCCACCCCTTAACTCACCTGTTTTTCTTTAAGGAACTTCGAGGCCTTTTATGGTCCTCAAAAGAAGTTTTGCTCCTGTAGCCCAATTCTGAGCCATCCAGAGTGGACAGGGGGAATGCAGATGATTTTAGCTCTTTTGCTTTTTATTGTAGTGGGTGCTCCATGGCGCTAAGAACGAATTCACAGAGCTAAATACATTCAAATTACTTTCTGCAGTGTTTTCAGACAAAGAAGTGATGCACAGGGCAAGATTAAGGTGGAGAAATCTTGTCCAGTCCAAAAGCTAGAGATAGAACTTAGGTTCTCCAAGAAGTTATCTAGGATAGTTGCTGAAGGAAAAATGAAAGGTAGTTACTGTCAGAGATTCCTAGCCGCTGGCCACACTGGCTTGCTTGGAGGTGTCATTTGTACTTTCACTCAGTCAGCAAGTGTTGACCAAGCACCTGCTGACCAGGAACTGCCCTGACACTGGAGATGGTGCCCTGCACAGAACAACTGCAAAGGCTGTGAGATTTCACCCTGTTTGAAAGTTAGCCTGCCCACCTTATAGGTACTGGCAGAAGACAAGACTCCTAGGCCAGAAACTAAGAACGTGACTGCTCACAGCACAGCAGACACAACCAGCAGCCAGAGCTGCATATGCACAGGGATTCCTGTTACCCTGAAAGTCCTTCGGGGTAGTGAAGAACAGCCAACGTGGCTGCTGGTGCATGTGGTGAGTCTGTGTCCCAGATAAGAAACTCCAGACTTAGGAAATCTCAGTCTTTGAAAGGGCCTGCTAGCAAACCTGCCCGACTTTCACCTCAGAAGGAGCTATTGTCTTTATTATAAACATAACCTTTATTCTCCAGGCTGTTTGCCATATAAGCATCCTTGGAAGGATGGTGCAGGACAAAATCTTTCAATGCCTTTGCTCTGAAGATGGGTATGATGAGCACAAGAAACCCATGAAGAATTGCTTCTTAACAAAATCAAGGGACTTCTCTGGCGGTCCAGTGGTTAAGATTCCACGCTTCCAATGCAAGGGGTGAGAGGGTTCAACCCCTGGTCCATAAACTGAGATCCCACATGCCACACAGTGTGGCCCAAAACCCAAGACAAAATCAACACAGTCCTGGTTTTCCAGGAATATATATCTTAGTGAATGAAAGAGAAACAGACAGCAAACACGACTAAATAAAGGAATGAAAAGGTCAGAGAATGAGAAGTATGAGGAAGGAAACCCAGCAGGAGAAAACTAACGGGAATAACATGACTGAGGGCGCCTTTAGCCACAGTGGTCACGAGGTTGCCCCAAAGGGGGCCCTCTGAGCAGAGAGAAGACATCAGCTTTGGGGTCGTCTCGGGTAACAGCTGAAAAACAAATATATACATGACCCAAGTTTTAAGTTTTAAATTAGTGGCCTGTCCTGTGGTTTTCCTACAACAGAGACATTTCTTGAAAGTTTACATTTTAGATTAATTGCTAGATAACATGGTGCTCTGCCAATGAAGATTAATAACTTCAGATTAACAACTGAAGGTTGTTTGGAAAGAGGAAACGTCTTTCCCCTGTGTTCATGACAGTGAACTTAATAAATTTTATTTCTCATTATATGGAAGCATCAGTATTAGTGGGACATCCACAGGCCTCAGAGTTTACAGATATAACCTATCCTGCTTATTTTTATTTCTCTTATCCCCAGGTAGGATCTCATCTTCCTTTCAGCAGATAGAATGCTGGTTTTAAAGACTTTCTGTTGTTGCATGTCCCAAGCATCAGCAGACTGCGCAATTCCCCCACCCGACTCTGCCCCACCAGCAACACTGGAGGTTTGTGTAGTGGTTATAGACTAAGGTCCAGAGTTGCCACACACTTACTATTGTGTGACCTTAACCTCTCTGAGTCACAGTTTCCTCATCTGTAAAGTGGGACAACACTGACACCTACCTTGCAGGGTTATTTTGAGAACGAAAAGAGGCAATGTCTATAAAAGGATAGCCCAGTGCTTCACACTTCACTGGGCTGAAGGGGTTCATCCTCATACTTAGTAGTGGATGAAATGATGGAGATGTTGATGGAAAGCAGAACCAGACCAGAGGCCTGTTACAGTCACGCCCAGATGACTTTTGTTTTTATTTGTTTTTTGTTTTGTTTTTAATAGTAGGTTTTTTCCTTTTTCTTTTTAAAAAATCTTTGCTTACTTGGCTGCACCTGGTATTAGTTGTGGCACGTGGGTTCTTTGAGCCTCATCTTGGACCACCATGGAAGACTCTAAATGACTTTTGTTTTTATCCACAGTACAACAGCTTCACACTTCAGTGACCTTTCAGGTGAAAAGAGACTTTCTTTACAAGGGGTTAAGATGGAGGTTGTCACACTGTGTAGCTGGACATCTCTCAAATTGGAATTCAAATATTGTGTCATGTGAATTATCATCAACATCTTGGAACCTGCCAAAGGCAGGAATACTGAAGTGGGTTGCCATGTTCTCCTCCAGGGGATCTTCCCAGCCCAGGGATCGAACCCAGGATCCCACATTGTGGGTGGCTTCTTTACTGCCTGAGCAACCAGGGAGCAACCTATTCAACCAAAACACACGTATAGGACTTACTTTGAACTGCGTTGAAATATAAAATGGACGGAAGGATACATGGGTAGATATGTGATAAAGTAAATATAGCAAAAGGTCAATTGTGGAATCTTGGTGGTGGTTATATAGGAGTTCACTATCTACTTCTTTGAACTTTTCTGTGTGTTTCACATTTTCATAAATAAAACACCAGGAAAAAGTAGGTACAGAGTCCTGACTAAGCTATAATCTTAATACTTTGTCTTTGGAAATCATTCTGTTTTTCTACCTAAATATATAACAAAATACAGTGACTTGAAAGTATCATCTAATGCCCATTTCCTTGATGATTTACTCTCTGCACTTTAAGAAACTCTTCAGAAGGTTGGGGTTCCTTGATTCAAATTTCAAGAAACCCAAGATTAGTAATAGTAATAATCACAGTAGGAGAAAAGTGTGTTTAGCAAACACCATTCTAGATGGTTCACATGTGTCACTGCATTTAAACAAAACCCTTTAGGATACAGAGCATTACTAGCCTCATTTTATAGATGAGAAAACTGAAGTTTACAGAGAGAATAAGTAATTCAACCAAAGTCACAGAACTAGTAAGTGGTAGGTCAGTAATTCTTAGTACTTGATTATGGCAAATAACTAACCTCAAACTAAGCTTAATGGGAGTTGGAGAACGGTTGTCAGTGGAATTCAGATTTGTTGTTGGGTTGGTTTTGCTATTGCTTGTTTGTGCTCTAAGTTACATAAAGGGTGTCCTCTGATAATCAGAACCAAGCTTATCTATGACAGATATCAGTGTTGAGAAGACAGTCTTAAAAATGTGAAGAACTGTAATTATGATCATTGTTAAATCCATCTATCCACTCCTACCTCTGCTGATTTTCCTCTTGTGACATTATGGTATATTTCATTCATTCTAAATATGATATTGAATAATTAAAGGACTCTTTTTCTAACCAGATTTTTTTCTGCAAACCTTTTCTAGGGAAAGCAGAGAGTATGAAAGCCTATCTAAAGAGCGCGGAAGGCTTTTTTGTCTTGAATAAAAGTACTACGATTGGAAGGCATGGAGACTCAGACCTTGTTTTAGAGGTAAGACCTCTTCCTGCCCAGCCCCTCGTCTCTGCAGAAGTCCGGTCCGCTGCGGACTCTGGCCGCTTCTGAAGCACAGCCTCTGGCTGACATCCTCTGCCTTCCTCCGTGTGCTTTGTTGTCGTTCAGTCGCTCAGTTGTGTTCTACTCTTTGCGGCCCCATGGACTGCAGCACGCCAGGCTTCCCTGTCCTTCACCAGCTCCCAGAGTTTGCTCAGGTTCACGTCCATTGAGTCCATGATGCTATCTAACCGTCTCATCTTCGGTGTGCTACCAATAACCAGCTGTCAGATGTGCTGGAGCTCGAATGAGCAGGATGCAGAGTGAGATGTGCCTTCCGTCCTTTGCTGACCGTGTCTGTTCTGCCATCCCCTCCCCCACTGCCTGATGGGGCCGTTTGGAAGGTGGGCATGGAGCTGGTGCTTGACCTTCACCTGCTCCAGGTCTGGCAGCCAGAGCCACTTGAAGTGCCCAGCTTGACCAATAGCCTCTTACCCTTTTCAGAGCTTCTGGAGACTGTTATGGGTCCCTCGGAGCCCTCCCCCAACCCCACCTCCAAGTAGTAAATCACGGTAAGCCTTGGGCGTAGCCACAGTATCCTCTCATTTCACTTCATTCTCTGTCTTAGCTATGGCTTGGTCCACAGTCCCAGCTTGATGATAGCCAAAGAAATTGGGAGAAAGTAAGGAGTTAGTCAAAACAGTGGCTTTGGGGGCACTCTGTGTCCCCCTTCTGATGTCTGTGTCAGAAGCTTTCTCTATCATTTTTCACTTTAATAAAACTCTGCTACACACACACACACACAACACTTGCTTTGAGCCTTTTAAAATATTTCAATATTTTAGAGGTTAAAATATTGAAAGAAAAATGCAGTGGAATTTATGACTTTAAAAGGCAGGTCTCTTTCAGGCTTCACTCAACAGATTGTTAAAAGACTTTTTATTTTGAAATGATAGGTTCACAAACAGTAGAGAGAGAACAGCACAAAGTGTGTGTATTGTTCTGTGCCGTTTTATCACATGTATGAATTTGTGTGTAGCCGCCAAGATATAGAATTGACTTCCCAGGTAGCTCAAGTGATTAAAAAAAAAAAAGCTGTCTGCCAATGCAGGAGATGCAGGTTTGATCCCTGGGTTAGGAAGACCCCCTAAAGGAGGAAATGGCAACCTGCTCCAGTGTTCTTGCCTGGAAAATCCCATGGACAGAGGAGCCTGGTGGACTACAGTCTGTGGGGTTGTAAAGAGTTGGACATGACTGAGCAACTGAACACACACACACACCAAGGTGTATAGAACTACGCCATCATCAAAGATCTCCCTTGGGATAGTCTTTTTTTTTTTTTTAATGTATTTATTTACTTAGCGGCACTGGGTCTTAGTGCAGCTTGTGAGATCTAGTTCCCTGACCAGGGGTTGAACCCAGGCCACCTGCTTTGGGAGCTCAGAATCTCACTACTGGACCACCAAGAAAGTCCCATGATATTCCTTTTATGGTCACAATACTTTCTCCCACCACCGTCCCCAAGCCCCAACAACCACTAATCTGTTCTTCTCTATAATTTTTATCATTTTGAGACTATTACATAAATGGAATCTTTTTTTTTTTTAGTATCTGGCAGTTTACTATAAAATGGAACATACCGAACAACAAACTTACACCTTTCAGGAAGAAAAAATACTAAATTTGAAAAGATATTACCCACTGAATTTGGACACAACACCTCTACTCAATTAAGAGAAACATTTGCACACTCCAGGTCTTTATTTTTACACCCGTCAGGCCATGAATTCATAGGGGATGGGCTCCAACAGTTCGGGTTCCTTTCCATTGGTCCTCACAAAGTGTGCTTCTCTAGGTGGAGCAGGCTGGCACTTCAGCTGAACCCAAGTTCCCTTCTCTTTGGCTTCTTTCTTTTTCTGATCATTTTCCTTCACACGTTTCAGGAAGCTATCTTGGCTCTTAGAGTGTTTAATACGCTCGATACGCACATTAATTCTCTTGGCAAGAATCTTGCCCTTAACTTGTTTGTTTACAATGATGCCAACAGCATGCTGGGTAACATTGTAGACTCTCCCAGTTTTGCCATGGTAACATTTGTGGGGCATTCCTTTTTGAACAGTACCCATTCCCTTGATATCTACAATATCACCCTTCCTGTAGATTCACATGTATGTGGCCACAGGAACAACCCCATGTTTTCTGAAAGGCCTGGAGAACATGTAGCGGGTGCCCCGCCTCTTTCCCTTTGTGTTGATCATCTTGGCAAATCACTGGAAGATGGCGGTTCCGGCCGAAAAGCATAAATGGAATCTTAACATCTGTGATTTTTATCACTTTGAGAATATTACATAAATGGAATCTTAACATCTGTGATTTTTATCACTTTGAGAATATTACATAAATGGAATCTTAACATCTGTAACCTTTGCCATTGTTTTTTTTACTCAGTGTAATGACTTTGACATCAATCTAGGTTATTAGCTTGTTCTTTTATTTGCTGAGTAATAGCCCATGTTATGGATGTACCACCTATGTTTACCTATTCACTTATTGAAGGACATTGTGATTCCATTAGGGGATGTTACAAATAAATCTACTATAAACATTTGTGAACAGGTTTTTCTGTGAATATAAGTTTTATTTCTGTGAGATGAGTGCTCAGGAGTATGATTGCATGGATCAACATTTATGTTAACATATATTCAGTTTGTGGAGAAACTGCCAGAATCTTATCCAGGGTGGCTGCACCATTTTTTAGTCACACCAGCAATGTATGAGATAAGTTTCTCTGCATCCCCACCAGCAATTAGTATTAACACTTTTTTTTATTTTGGCTGTTTTAGTAAGTGTGTAGTGGTTTCTTATCATAGTCTTGATTTGCATTTCCCAAATCGATAGTGATGTTAAATGTCTTCTTGTGTACTTATTTGCCTTCTACATACCCTCTTTGGTGACATATCTCTTAATGTCTTTTAACCATTTCTAATCCAATTGTTTTCTCACCATTGAGTTTTGAGAATTCTTTAGGTATTTTAGGTATGAGTCCCTCATCAGATAGATGGTTTGCAAATATTTTCTCCCATCCATAGCTTGTCTTTTCATTCTCTTAGCAGGATATTTCACAGAACAAAAGTTTTAACTTTTGATGAAGTCCAGGTCATTATTTTTTTCTTTCGTAGATCATGCTCTTAGTATCGTGTCTAAGAACATGCTACCAAGTCCTTGATCCTGAGGATTTTCTCTTATATGTTCTTTGAAGTGCTTTATAGTTTTATGTTTAAATCTGTGAACCATTTTGGGTTCACTTTTGTTTATGATGTGAGATTTAGGTCAATGTTCACTTTTATTGCATGTGAATATTGAGTTGTTCCAGAACCATTTGTTAAAAAAAACTATCCTTTCTTATTGAATTGCTTTTGCAAATTTGTCAAAAATAATCCAGCCATACTTCTATAGGGGCTGTTTCTGAGTTCCCTAGTATGTTTCATGGATCTATGAGGCAATCTCTCTACCTTTATGACACAGCCTTGATTCCTATCGCTCTGTAAGTCTTAAATCAGATAGAGTGACTCCTCCCACTTTATTCTTCTTTAAAATTTTTAACCTATTCTAGTTCCTTTGCCTTTTCATTTACATTTTAGTGTAAGCCATCTGTATGTACAAAATATCATGCTGTAATTTTGATTGGAATTGTGTTCAGTCCTTCATTCAATGTGAGAATAACTGATGTTCCGCTGCATTGTCTCTCAATTCATGAACATGGTCTGTTTCTGCATTGATCCAGGTGGTCTTTGATGTCTCTCGTGAGTGTTTTGTAATTTTTAGCACACAAGTTCTGTACATGCTTTGTTAGATTTGCACTTCAGTATTTCTCTCTCTCTCTCTCTTTTTGAGTGATTGTAAATGGTATTTGGGCTTCCCAGGTGGCGCTAGTGGTAAAGAACCCACCTGCCAATGCAGGAGACGTAAGAGACTCGGGTTTGATCCCTGGGTCGGGAGGATTCCCCTGGAGGAGAGCATGGCAACCCACTCCAGTATTCTTGCCTGGAGAATCCCATGGACAGAGGAGCCTGGTTGGCTACAGTCCATGGGGTTGCAAAGAGTCAGACACGACTGAAGCAACTTAGTGCGCACACACACACTGTCACACAAAAGGTATTATATTTTTTATTTTGTTCATTTTTTATTTTTATGTGTTCATTGACACTATATAGAAATACAGTTGATCTTTGTATGCTTCTTAGTTTCTTGCAACATTAACTGAACTCTCCATATAAGGGTTTTTGTAGATTTCTTAGGATTTTATACACAATCAATCATGTCATCTACAGTAAGATTAGTTTTATTTCTCCTTTCAGAAAAGGATATCTGAATGCCTTTCATTTCCTTTTCCTTGCTTTATTTGTCTGTTTAATACTCCTAGGACTCTGTTGAATAAGAGTGGCATAAATTTTTAAAATATTTATTTATTTCATTTGGCCAGATTGGGTCTTAGTTTCAGCATGCAGGATCTTTGTTGAATCATGCAGGATCTTCTGTTGCAATGCATGGACTCTCTAGGTGAAGCTTGGGCTTAGTTGCTCCATGGCAAGTATGATCTTAGTTTCCTGACCAGGGATTGAACCCATGTCCCCTGCATTGCAAGGCAGACTTAACCACTGAACCACCAGGGACCCAGTATAAATCTTTATATTTGCTTGTTCCTGAACTTAAGGAAAGCATTCAGTCTTTCACCATTAAGTACAAGGTAAGCTATAGGGTTTTTTGTACATGTTCTTACTAAGTGAGCAAGTTCCCCCCTTTATTCTTAGTTTTCTGATTATGTTTATCATAAGCTCAACAAATTTAAAATTAACTCCATGAACCTTCTCCATGATGTGGTTTCCTTTCAAGAACACAGAAAAATCTGTGCGGTGTGCAAAGTTCAGGGTGGTGGGGGGAGAAAAAGAAGAATTGCAGTTTCGTCTTTATCATAACAAGGCATAGATTTGGGGTGGTTTTATTTCCTGTTCTGGGCTTCCCCAGTGGCTCAGCGGTAAAGAATCCACCTGCAGCATAGGAGATATGGGTTCGATCCCTGGGTCTGGAAGATCTCCTGGAAAAGGAAATGGCAACCCACTCCAGTATGCTTGCCTGGAAAATTTCATGGACAGAGGAGCCTGGTAAGCTACAGTCCATAGGGTTACAAAAAAGTCAGACACAACTGAGTGACTGAGGACAAATGTTACTTCCTATCTGGCTAAAGTAGAGACAGAGATCTCTGTTTTGAACCTGACTATGATATTAAAAAAACTGTAGTAATTTTTTTTTGTAGTGCAATAGGTCATTTTATTACTGGTGACATATACTTGCCCTTTCCAGATAGGTTTCATCAGTGAGTGTATTGTGTATTTCTCCTAAAAAGCATGGAGAGTGAGCTGCTTGAAGATGTGATGAAATGTCTATCATCTTTTCTTCCTCAAAGACTATTTTCTAAAGAGCAGTTGTAGGCTTACAGCAAAATTAAGAAAAAAGTTTATAGATATCCTGTATATCCTCCCACCCAACACACATGCCCAAAGCCTCCCAGACTATCCATCCATAGCAGAGTGGTCCATTTGAGGAAACTAGCAATTTTTAAAAGTGGAGGCTTTGGAGATAGGCAGACCTGGGTTTGAATCTCATTAGGCTGCTTTGTGGCTGAGTCATTTCAACCAGACTAATCACTCTGAGCTCATTTTCCCTGTCTGTAAACCTCTTACCTCACAGGATGGTTGTGAGGGTTAAGTGAAAAATGCACATAAAGAGGCTGGCATGTGGTGCTCAGTAAAAGACACAGTGGTCATTGTTTTGGGCTCACAAGAAGGAGAGACTCTTCTCAGAAGAAGAGAAGAATCCTCAGAGGGTTGAGAAGAGGATCCACTGACATTAACAAGCCGTTTGGAAAAGAAAGCCAGTGAGGACAGTTACTAAGCAGACAGAAACTGAGTTGTATTCATTGTATAAAAATAAGTGATGGCTTACTGCTCCCCGAACTTGGTTTAAGAAATAAGTCACCACCACCAGCAACAGTCAGGTTAATTTATGAAGGAATCAGTTGCATTTCCAGAAGTGTGAGCTCATTTTGGCTTCCTGGAGTACAGATGATAGGTGAATCGCCAAGCGTTTTGGGGATAGAATTCTGATGAGCGCTTCTGTCTTCTCTTAGACGAATCACCTTCCCATGGTTTAAATGGGTTTGGGAGAGGAGAGTTGCTCTAAAGAGGGGTGTGGGGACATGGGTCTACTTGGAAGAATTGAAACCTGCAGACATGTCAGCATTTTCCAGTTTTATAAAACATGACAAGGTAAAACATTGCCCCTCTGCTGACTTCATTGGGTCTTTCTGTTCGGAAGGATCACCCATTTTTTTAAAATTAGTTTTTATTCATTTATTTGTTTATTTTTGGCTGTGCTGGGCCTTCATTTCTCTAGCTGTGGCGAGCGAGGTCTATTCTCTGTTGCGGTGCACAGGCTTCTCATTGCAGAGGCTTCTCTTGTTGCAGAGCACAGGCTCCAGGCACACAGGCTCAGTAGTTGCAGCTTGTGGGCTCCAGTGTGAGGGCTCAGGAGTTGTGGCCCACAGGATCAGTTGCTCCCCAGCATGTGGGATCTTCCAAGACCAGAGATCACACCCGTGTCCCCTGCATTGGCAAGCAGATTCTTATCCACTGTGCCATCAGGGAAGTTCCAGAAGGATCTCCTTTGATCAGTTGTGACCCATCCTGAGGAATCATTCAGCAGTGAATTTATAGTTTATGTTATTAATGCCACTAGAAGTCATTCTACTAAATAAGATTCAGGGATGTGGAAGTGAAAGTCGTTCAGTTGTGTCCAACTCTTTGTGACCCCATGGACTATACAGTCCATGGAATTTGCCAGGCCAGAACACCGGAGTGGGTAGCCATTCCCTTCTCCAGGGTATCTTCCCAACCTAGGGATCAAACGCAGGTCTCCCACATTGCAGGCAGATTCTTTACCAACAGAGCCACCAAAGCCAAGATTCAGGGATATGTATTAATAAAAAAGTCATCCTTCAAATTACCCAGAGGTTACATCTAGCAAATGAAAAAGGTTGTTTTATTTATCTGGATCAATCCTAAAAAATAGGCAGTCACACTCCTAAAGAGTTCTATTTATCAGCAAGGCTGAAATATTGTTTGGAGTGCTTGTTTTATAATAGTTTGACATTGTTTACTTTTTCCGATAATGGGAAGTAGTTCCATGCTTCTTGTTTTTAAAAACTGGGATGAAGCAAACTATAAGGAAAAAAAATAAAAGTCACTTGTAATCATTTGGTTCAGGGAAAAATCAATATTGATATCTGCAGGGTCTTACTGTCCAGATTTTTTCCCTGTATCCTGCAAGAAATTTAATTCCCTAAAGGCAATAGGAAGGCTGTTTATTTATTTATTTATTTAATTTTTGGCTGTGCTAGGTCTTCGTTGCTGCACACAAGTTTGCTCGAGTTGCAGCGAGTGGAGGCTACTCTTCGTTGAGGTGCACAGGCTTCTTGTCACAGGGGCTTCTCGTTGCCAAGCATAGGTCTAGAGCACAGGTTCAGAAGTTGTGGCACACAGGCTTAGTCGCTCCAAAGCCTGTGGAATCTTCCCAGACCAGGGATCAATCCCATGTCCCCTGTATTGGCAGACGGATTCTTAACCACTGAACCACTAGGGAAGCCCAGGAAACCTGTTTATTGCCAGGCTAGTGAGAACTGTTCGTAGTCAACAGTAAGAACTGTTATCATTCATTCATTCCACAATATTTACCCGGAGCCACAGCAGCAAGGCAAGCCTAGGGATACAGTGATGGCGGGACTGGACGTGGTCCCCGCGATCAGGAAGCTGCCAGGAGAGAGGGACATAAGTCAGATGATCCCACAAAGGTGTGCCTAATTCCATTCCAAAACTGGGGCTCTAAAGCAAAGGAATATGGGGAACAAAGAGGATCTGACAAAGGGAGAAGGGAACAGCATATGCAAAGGTCCTGGGGTAGACCCAAGGGACTGAGAGAAAACCAGGGTGTCCAGGAGTCAGATCGGAAAGGAGGAGGGCTTAGTGACAAGTAGGCCTCCTTCACATCACACTAAGGATTTTCACCTTTATCTGAAAGGCAGTGGAAGAAGATTTGAAGGACTGTAAGCAAGGGGGAGTGGGCTTCCTGGGTGTCGCTAGCAGTAAAGAACCCGCCTGCCAACGCAGGAGACATAAGAGACATGAGTTCGATCCCTGGGTCAGGAAGATCCCCTGGAGGAGGAAATGACAATCCACTCCAGTATTCTTGCCTAGAGAATCCATGGACAGAGGAGTCTGGCAGGCTACGGTCCATATGGAAACAAACAGTCGGACATGACTGAAGTGACTTAGCACACACACGTGCAAGCAAGGAGGAGACTTGCCAGTGGCCATCCTGGCTGCCATATGCACAGTCTCCCTTCCTCCCCTTTTACACACTCCGGAGCCTCAGCCTTGCTCGTTTCAGAGTTAAACCTTTCAAATTATAACCTATATGATTTGATGTGCCTTGCGAACTATAATTTTTTTAGAGTTGGATGTGGCTATTATCTATAGTCTGCTGAGAAAGGGGCTCGTTTCTTCCAGAATAAAGAAATACCACAAGCAAACAGTTGGATTTTCCATTGGTTAAAAGTGAGAGTGTTAGTTGTTCAGTTGTGTCTGACTCTGCAACCCCATGGACTGTAGCCTGCCAGGCTCCTCTGTCCATGAAATTCTCCAGGCAGGAATACTAGATTGGGTTGCCATTTCCCTGTCCAGGGGATCTTCCTGACCCAGAAATCAAACCTGGGTCTCCTGCATTGCAAACAGATTTTTTACCATCTGAGCCACCATTTTGTGTAAGAGTGTATAAACACTCTATATAAGAGTGCTTGTTAAACATGGGCTCCTAGACATTCTGATCCCAGTGGGTTTGGGGTAAGGCCCAGGAATCTTCATATTTATATGCTCCCCAGGTTCAGGTCAGAGTGGGGTCCCCTGGAATTGGTTCCAGGAACACACTTTGAGAACCACCAGTGTTCCTTCCTGTCCCTTTTTGATCAGTGCTTCTTCCCTTCTGATGTTCTGGGAGCTCCTGCTTGTGTGTGTGTGTGTGTGTGTGTGTGTCCAATAAAGTTTGTTTTGAGGAAGAGAGAAGTGAAGGTTAAACAGTGAAGGGCTGATCATGTAAGGACTCCCTGTTTAAGGGACACCCCCAGTCCCATCCTGGAGAGGTTCCAGGATCCCCTAGAAGACTGAGCTGTAGGACACCCCACGTCATTTCAGAGCTATGGCTGGGAGGGTGGAGATGCAAGAGAAGGAGAAAGGATAGAAATGCCCGGGGGATGAAATGCTGATGCCCGCACCTCTAACCCTCAGTGACCAGCGTCCTGGGACTGCTCCTTCTCATGGGTGGAGCGATCTGTCCAGCCTATGTCAGCGCTTCTCAGATGGGATCTGAGGCTCGCTCTCACACCGACCAGAACCCATACGACCAGATGGCTCTTGTCTCTGACCCTGGCACCTGCCGGTTCTGGGCTGCCTCTTAGAAAAGAACCAGAGCTGACATCATACTCTTTTTTATTTTCTTACAAAACAATTCCAGAAAAACATCTACTTCTGCTTCATTGACTGTGTTAAAGCCTTTGTGTGGATCACAACACACTGGAAAATTCTTAAAGAGATGGGAGTACCAGACCACCTCACCTGCCTCCTGAGAAACCTGTATGCATGTCAAGAAGCAGTTAGAACCAGACATGGAACAATGGACTGGTTCCAAATTGAGAAAGGAGTACGTCAAGGCTGTATATTGTCACCCTGCTTATTTAACTTATATGCAGAGTATATCATGCGAAATGCCAGGCTGGATGAAGCACAAGATGAAATCAAGATTGCCGGGAGAAATATCAATAACCTCAGATATGCAGATGACACTACCCTTATGGCAGAGGTGAAACAGAACTAAACAGCCTGCTGATGAAGGTGAAAAGGAGAGTGAAAAAGCTGGCTTAAACCCAACATTCAAAAAACGAAGATCATGTCATCTGGTCCCATCACTTCATGACAGATAGATGGGGAAACAATGGAAACAGTGAAAGACTATTTTCCTGGGCTCCAGAATCACAGCAGATGGTGACTGCAGTCATGAAATTAAAAGAAACTTGCTCTTTGGAAGAAAAGCTATGGCCAACCTTGACAGCGTATTAAAAAGCAGAGACATTACTTTGCCAACAAAGGTCCCTCTAGTCAAAGCTATGGTTTTTCCAGTAGTCATGTATGGATGTGAGAGTTGGATCATAAAGGGGGCTGAGCACTGAAGAATTGATGCTTTTGAACTGTGGTGTTGGAGAAGACTCTTGAGAGTCCCTTGGACTGCAAAGAAATCAAACCAGTCAATCCTATAGGAAATCAGTCCTGAATATTCATTGGAAGGACTGATGCTGAAGCTGAAGCTTCAATACTTTGGCCACCTGATGGGAAGAGCCGACTCATTGGAAAAGACCCTGATGCTGGGAAAGATTGAAGGCAGGAGGAGAAGGGGATGACAGAGGATGAGATGATTGGATGGCATCACTGACTTGATGGACATGAGTCTGAGCAAGCTCTGGGAGATGGTGAAAGATAGGGAGGCCTGGTGTGCTATACTCCGTGTGGTCACAAAGAGTCAGACACAACTGAGCAACTGAACAATAACAACAAGCAAGTTCACCCAAGCATTTTTTGCTCTAAAAGAAATGTGAATTTATGTCTGTACAAAGATTTCTGACATCATCGTCTTGTTCGTTATTCTCAAACAAGATTACTGGAATTGTCTGTTTATCTGCACTTCACGGATGGGAAGGTGCGTCTGCTGTGTCCAGGGACACGTACGGCTATAACTCAGACGAGCGCGGCCACATTGCCCACCAGAGGTTCCCAGATGCCGTGTCCTGCCAGCAGTAGGCGTCTCTCTCCCACTCCCTCCCCAGCATAGGGTGTTGTCCACCCACTGGATCTTTGGTGATCTGCAGGGTGAAGTATAGTACCTGTGTCATTTTTGTTCACACTCTCATTCTGAGTGAACACCCTGAGTGAACACCTGCACTTTGAGATGTAAGGTGACAAGAGGACTCTGTGGGGAAAGCCATGGAATGAAGCAGAGCTGAGGAGGGTGCACTTGCTGACTCCCCGTCTGTAACCACCAGGAAAGTTAAGGGACTTGCCCAAATCACACAGCTAGCCCGGGGAGTTGGGGCTGAGTTTCAGCCATGTCATCCTACCTGGACTGCATTCCTATCCCGCCCCATTCCCCACTCCTACCCGTCCTACCCCTGACTCCTGCCCAAGTGCTCCTAACTCTGGGGGTTCACCTGTCTGATCTCAGCAGTCCTCGGGGAACTTTTTTGTCCCCTGTTTGAGAACTGGCAGCTGATTCCATCGGTCAGTTCCCACCACAGCGGTTGATGGGGCTGCTTTTTCACTTGGAGGTGGAAGGCTTCCAAGAGGAAAAGGTTCAGAGGAAAGGACTAGATCATACTCATCATTTTATCATGATAAAATGCACATAACATAAAATCTGCCATCTTAACTACTTTTTTAAAGTGTACAGTTCAGTGGCATTAAATATGTTTGCGTTGTTGTGCAACCCGTCACCCCCATGCATCGCCAGAACACGTTTCATCTTGCACAACTGAAACCCGGTCCCCATGAAACCACTCCCCATCCCCCCGCCTCCCAGCCCCCAGCAACCACCATTCTGCTTTCTGTCTCTATGCACTTGACCCCTCTGGGTGCCTCACAGAGGTACAATCATATAGTATTTGTCTTTTCATGACTGGCTTATTTCACGGAGTGAAGGAGAGGGAAGCCTGGCATGCTGCCGGCCATGGGGTCGTAAAGAGATACAACTTGGCAACTGAAAAACAACAACGGTGACCTCAGGGTCATCCATGCTGTTGCATGTATCCGAATTTCCTTCCTTTTTAAGGCTGAATAACATTTCATTGTATGGATTTGCCACATTTTGTTTATTCATTCATCTACTAGTGGACACTTGGGTTGTTTTTACCTTTTGGCTATTCCAAACAATGCTATGAACGTGAGTGTATAAATGTTTCTCCCCGCCTCTACTTTCAGTTCTTTGGGATATATACCCAAAATTAGACTTGCTGGATCACATGATCATTTTATTTTTAGTTGTTTGAGGAACTGCCATGCTGTTTTCCATAGCAGCTGCACTAATTTATATCCTCACCAACAGTGCACAGGGGTTTTACCTTCCCAACATCCTCACCAACACTTGTTATTTCCTGTTGTTGTTGCTTATAGTAACCATTCTGATTGATATGAGGTGAAAGAAAGATCATAATCTTTTGAATAGCGTACAGAATACACAAAGGCTATAGCATGTATTTATGGACTGCTTACCATCTCTCTCACGACTTTATGTATCTTCTATGTATGTTCTATATATATTTATAGAATTATCTCCTCCAAACAAATCCTGTGCGGGTAAGAACTGCTCTTATCATTATTCTCCTCATTTGAAGACGTGAAAGTGGAACTCAGGAAAGTTAAGGGACTTGCCCAAATCATATAGCTAGCCCGGGGAGTTGGGGCTGAGTTTCAGACTGGGCTGTCTCAAGCTTCTAAAAAAGAAGCTAAAAACCTTTTTGCGTGTAAATTTAGCTTTGGGAACATCTAATATCTAAATGTTAGAACTTCCTTGCAGGTTAACTGAGATGACAAGGTAACTGGCTAAGCTAGAGAGATTGCACCCTGTGGAATCCAGGGTGGGGTTGTCAGTGAAACATGATAGGTGTAGTCTGCTGCTGCTGCTGCTAAGTCGCCTCAGTCATGTCCGACTGTGTGCGACCCCATAGACGGCAGCCCATCAGGCTCCACCGTCCCGGGTATAGTCTAATGATCCTCATTCACACCACAGGCTGAGATGGCTCCATCTAGTGGGGATCTGGGTAAGGAGGAAATGTGTGCGCATGGTTCACTTTGACTTTTCACTTTCAGGCATTGGAGAAGGAAATGGCAACCCACTCCAGTGTTCTTGCCTGGAGAATCCCAGGGATGGGGAAGCCTGGTGGGCTGCCGTCTCTGGGGTCGCACAGAGTCGGACACAACTGAGGCGACTTAGCAGCAGCAGCAGCAGCAGCAGCTCACTCTGTGTCCCACTCTGAGCGACCCCGTGGACTGTAGCCTGCCAGGCTCCTCTGTCCATGGGATTTTTCAGGCAAGAATAATGGGGTGGGTTGCCATTTCCTGCTGCAGAGGATCTTCTTGACCTTGTGTCTCCTGCACTGGCAGATGGATTCTTTACTGCTAGTTCCTTTCCCAGAAGAGGCGCGTTGGGGCTGCTAAGTGAAGGCACAGCAAGAACCCCATCTCTTCTTTCCAAACTAGCCAGAGTAAGTTCTCTGCTCCCTCCTGGATAACCTAGGACAGCCTTCCTCTTTTAAGATCACTGATTACATCTGCATGGTCCCTTTTGCCACATAATGGATTATATTTTCAGAGATCAGGGCGTGGGCATTTTTGAGTCAAAGCTATGGTTTTTCCAACAGTCATGTATGGATGTGAGTGTTGAACCATAATGAAGGCTGAGCACCGAAGAACAGATGCTTTCGAACTGTGTTTTGAGAAGACTCTTGAGAGTCCCTTGGACTGCAAGGAGATCAAAACAGTCAATCCAAAAGGAAATTAACCCTGAATATTCATTGGAAGGACTGATGCTGAAGCTGAAGCTCCAGTACATTGTCCATCTTATTTGAAGAACTGACTCATTGGAAAAGACCCTGATGCTGGGAGGGACTGGGGGCAGGAGGAGAAGGGGACAACTGAGGATGAGATGGCTGGATGGCATCACTGACTCAATGGACGCGAGTCTGAGTGAACTCCGGGAGTTGGTGATGGACAGGGAGGCCTGGTGTGCTGCGATTCATGGGGTTGCAAAGTCGGACACGACTGAGCGACTGAACTGAACTGAACTGAATGTTACCCTCATTTACAGATGAGGAAACTGAGGTATCACTTGCCCAAGGTCACCCTGCTAGGAAATGGGAGAGCTGAACTTGAGCCCAGCTCTTAAAGCTGAATACATTCTACTGCATGGATGGGTCACATTTTGCTCATCCAGTCATCAGTCGATGGACACATGGGTTGCTTCCACCTTTTGGTAATTGTGAATAGTGTTAGTCATTCAGTCGTGTCCGACTCTTTGCGACCCCATGAACTGTAACCTCTCTCCATGGAATTCTCCGGGTCAGAATACTGGAGTGGGTTGTCATTCACTTCCCCCGGGGATCTTCCCAACCCAGGGACTGAACCCGGGTCTCCTGAATTGCAGGCAGATTCTTTACTGTCTGAGCCACCAGGGAAGCCCAACTGTGAGTCATGCTGCCATAAACATGAGTGTACAGATATCTCTTCAAGTTCCTGATTTCAGTTCTTTTGGGTATATGCCCAGAAGTGGACTCGCTGGATCATATGATAATTTTATACTAAAATTTTTGAGAAGCCACCATCCTATTTTTCATATCAGCTGCACCATTTTACATTCTCAGCAGCGCCTAAGTGTTCCACTTCCTCCACATCCTTGCCAACACATGTCTTTTTCCGTTGTTCTCTTGTTTTTGATAGGAGCCATCCAAGTGGTATGAAGTGATATCTCGTGGTTTTGATCTGCATTACCATAATGATTAGTGATGTTGAGCATCTTTTCTGTTTGTTGGCTATTTGTGTATCTTCTTTGGTGAAATGTCTATTCCAGTTCTTTGCCGTATTCGATCAGGTTATTTGGGGTGTTTTGTTGAGTTATAGGAGTTCTCTATATATTCTTTCAAAAATATTTATGTATTTACTCGGCTGTGTCAGGCCTTAGTTGTGGCACGTGGGATCTTTTGCTGCAGCACACGAGCTCTTCAGTGTGGTGCGTGGCCTTCTCTCTGGTTGTGGTGCTTGGCCTCAGTAGTTACAGCATGCAAGCTTAGTTACCCCATAGCACGTGGGATCTTAGTTCCCAGACCAGGGATCAAATCCATGTCGCCTGCATTGGAAAACAGATTCTTAACCACTGGACCACCAGGGAAGTCCCTGTATATTCTTGATGTGTGTGCATGCTAAGTCTCTTCAGTCGAGTCCAAGTCTTTGCAACACCATGGAGTGTAGCCCACCAGGCTCCTCTGCCCATGGGATTCTCCAGGCAGGAATACTGAGGTGGGTTGCCACACCTTCCTCCAGGGGGTCTTCCCGACCCAGGGATCGGCCTGTGTCTTTTACAGCTCCTGCAGTGGCAAGCAGATTCTTTACCACTAACACCACCTGGGAAGCCTCATATTCTTGATATTAACCCTTTTTTGGTTACATGATTTGCAAGTATTTTCTCCTATTCTGCAGACGGCCTTTCACCCTGTTAATTGTGTCCTTTGATTCACAGAAGTTTTAAATTTTTATATAGTTGAATTTATCTATTTTATTTTTGTTGCCAATGCTTTTGGTACCATATCCAAAAAAGCATTACCAAATCCAGAGTCATAAAGCTTTCCTCCTATGTTTTCCTCTAAAAGTTTTACAGTTTTAAGCTATGTTTAAGTCTTTGATCCAGGCTTCCCCAGTGGCTCAGTGGTAAAGAATCCTCCTGCAGTGCAGGAGACTCAGAAGACACAGGTTCAATCCCTGAGTCAGGAAGATCCCCTGGAGGAGGAAATGGTAACTGACTCCAGTATTCTTGCCTGGAAAAATCCCATGGACAGAGGAGCCTCGTGAGCTAGAGTCCATGAGATCACGGAGAGTCGGACATGACTGAGCAAGCACAGCAATAAGTCTTTGATCCACTGTGAGTTACTTTTTATATACAGTGTAAGGTAAGAGTCTAACGCAATTCTTTTGCAGTTTTTCCCAGCATCATTTATTGAAAATACTGTTCTTTCACCCACTGGATGATCTTAGCAGCCTTGTGGAAAATCATTTGACCATACATGCAAAGGTTTATTTCTGTGCTGTCTATCCTGTTCCATTGGTCTATATGCCTGACCTTATGTCAGTATCACATTGTTTAAATTAGTGTAGCTTTGCACCTATCAAAAGTAAGTTTTGAAATCAGTAAGTGTGAGACCCCCAACTTTTTCTTTTTCACGATCGTTTTGACTATTCAGTTCCATTGAGATTCCATATGAATTTTAGGATGGATTTTTCTGTTTCTACAAAAATTGCTATTGGGATTTTAATAAGGATTGCATTGAATCTGTAGATCCTTCTGGGTAGTAATGGCATCTTAAACAATATTAAGTCTTTCAATCCATGAATACAGGGTGTCTCTCCATTTATTTGTCTCTTCTTTAATCTCTGCCAGCAACACTTTATAGTTTTCAGTGTATACATCTTTTACCACCTTGGTTAAATTTATTCTAAAGTATTATTCTTTTTGATGCTATTTTAAATGAAATTATTTCCTCTTTTAATTTAACTTTTAAAAAAACTTTGGCTGCGCTGTGCAGCCCCTGACCAGTGATCAAACTTGTGCCCCCTGCAGGGGAATTGCAGCCTCTTAACACTGGACTGCCAGGGAAGTCTCTGAAATTATTTTTTTAACTTCCTTTTCAGATTGTTCATCGTGACTATATAGAAATACAACCAGTGTTTGTGTATTGATTTTGTATCCTACCACTTTGCTACTGAATTTTGTTTATTAGTTCTAACAGGGTTGTTTTTTCATGGACGCTTTAGGATTTAGTACATATAAGATCATATAGTTTCTGAACAGAGATCATTTTACTTGTTCCATTCCAATCTGGATTCCTTTATTCCTTTTTCTTGTTTATTTGGTCTGGCTAAGGCTTCCAGTAGTTTGTTGAATGGAAGTGGTAAAAGTAGGCATCTTGTTCTTGATTTTAGAAGAAAAGCTTTCAGTCTTTCACCTTTGAGTATTCCGCCACCTGCGAACTTTTCATATTTGGCCTTTATCATGTTGAAATAATTCCCTTATATTTCCTTTTTGTTGAGTGCTTTTATCAGGAAAGAGTGTTGCATTTTGTCACATGCTTTTTTTACATCAATTGAGATGATCACTTTTTGTTCCTTCTTTCTGTTAATGTGATATATTACATGGATTGATTTTCATATGTTGAACCATCACGTCTTCATTCCAGGAATCAATCCCATCTGGTCATAGCGTATAATCCTTTTAATGTACTGATGGCTTCAGTTTGCTCATATTTTGTTGAGGATCTTGGTATCAGTGTTCATAAGAAATACTGGTCTGTAGTTTTCCTATAGTGTCTTTGTCCAGTTTTGGTATCAAGATAATGCTGTCCTCTTCACCTGTTGAGTCTCAGCTTCTTCATCTCTAAATTGGAGATAGTAACAGGACCCTTGTATAGGGCTGTCATGCAGATTAAATGAAAGAATACACACAACATGCTTCAACAGGGCCCAGTTCACAAGAAGTTCTCAAAATATGTTAGATGATGATGTAATAGTAATAATAAATAACAGTTTATCTCATAGTAGGACAGCTCAACAAGATGGAGCTTATACAGTCAGTCTGCATCAGCAGCTGGACTTCTGTCTGATAGGGGCATTTAGCAATTTTCCAAGTAAAGGGAACAAGTGATATTATAGGGGAGAACTAGGAAGCTCTTTTCTTGCCTAACATGTGGTAGAGGCTCATGCAATTTTGTGAAGTCATTTAAAACTTCCTGCTTGCTTTGATTTCTTAATAATGGCTTGTCAGCTTTTGGGGAACTGAAAGTAGAGAAGCCTGGGAAGAGAAAAGCGAAATGTAACACACAGAATTTCTCTTACTCATGGGAAATACTAAAGGTATTTTAGTAAAGGTCCACAGGACACAAAGATCAAGGGGGATGGTGATGACGATGATATGGGTGGCATTTTCCAAAGAACGAATGTGTTTTCATGTTTTTTAATGCCTTATTTTTTTCCAACAGTTTTAGGTTTACAGGAAATTGATCAGATAATACAGAGAGTTCCCATATATCCCACCACACCCAACACACAGTTTCCCCTGTTATTCACATTTTGTATCAGTGCAGTACATTTGTTACAATTGCCGATATTGATGTGTTACTGTTAACTAAGTCCATAGTTTACATTAAGACTCACTTTTTGTGTTGTACATTGTCTGGTTTTGACAAGTGTGTGGTGACAAGTCTCCACTATTATAGTATCATACAGAATAATTTCACTGCCCTAAAATCCCCTATTCTCCTCGAGCTCCTGGGCCCCTGGCAAGCACTGATCTTTTTACTGTCCCTATAATCTTTACTTTTTCCAGAATTTCATACAGTTGAAATCATACAGTACGTAACCTTCTCAGACTAGGTTTTTTCTCTAAGCAATATGCACTTAAGATTCCTTCATGTCTTTTCGTGATTTTATAACTCATTTATTTTTAATCACTAATATTTCATACTATAGATGTACCATAATTTGTTTATTCATTTACCTTTTAAAGGATATCTTGGTTGCTTCCAGTTTATGGCAATTACGAATACAGATGCTATAAGCAATTAGAAATAAAGATGCTGAAAGCACGAATCCAAAATAAATGAGTCTTGGTGGATATAGAGAACAGACTTGTGGTTACCAAGGGAGGGGGGTTGGAGGAGGGATGGAGTGGAAGGTTGGAGTTAGCAGATGTAAGCTATTACATATAGAATATATAAACAACAAGGTGCTACCATATAGCACAGGAAACCATATCCGACATCCTATAATAAACCATAATGGAAAAGAATATTTTAAAAGACTGTATATATCTATAACTGAATCACTTTGCTGTATAGCAGAAAGTAAATAACACTGTAAATCAGTGTAAAATAATAAATGAGGCAATAAGAAAACAAACATCCCAACTTAAGACTGGGAAAAAGATCTGAAGAGACACCTCACCAAAGAAGATATGCATGGATTTCCCTGGTGGTCTAGTGGCTAAGACTCTGGGCTCCCAACGTAGGGGTTTCAATCCTTGGTCAAGAAACTAGATCCCACATGCTGCACTAAGACCTGGTACAGCCAAATAAATATTTTTTTAAAAAGATATACAGATGTAAAATAAGCATATGAAAAGATGTTAAATATCATATGTCATTAAGGAATTTCAAATAAACATGAAATATCTCTTCATTTATTTAAACTACTTGGATGTCTTTCATCAACATTTTATAGTTTTCTTCATATAGCTCTTTTTTCATATAGCAAAGTATTTTATTTGAATAAATAAATTTATACTTAGTGAATCAAATTTATAGTTAGATTTATTCCTAAGCATTTCTTTCTTTTTTTTTTTTTTGGTGCTAATGTTAAGCAGTGTTGTGTTTTTAATTTCAAATTCCAGTTGTTCACTGTTGGTTTATAAGATAGCAATTGACTTTTGCGTATTAATCTTGCATCCTGAAACCTTGCTATAATTGCTTATTAGTTCCAGGAGGGCTTTTTGTCAATTCTTTGGGATTTTCTGCATAAACAATCATGCAATCTACAAAATGAGCAAAAGATGTGAACAGACACCTCACCAAAGAAGATTTTTTTCCTTCCCAATCTATACTGTTTTATTCTCTTTTCCTGTCTTATTGCATTAGCTATGACATAAAAGACAATGTTGAAAATGAGTGGTGAAAGGGGACATCTTCACCTTATTCCTGATTGTAATTGGAAAGGTTTTAGTTTCTCACCGTTAAGTATGATGTTAGCTTTTAGGGTTTTTATTGATGTACTTTATCAGGTTGAGGGTGTTCCCCTTCATTCCTAGTTTGCCAAGAGTTGTTGTGGTGGTTTGTTGGTTTATCATGTGTACTGTGCTGAGTTGATCAGTCGTGTCTGACTCTTTGCAACCGCATGACTTGTAGCCATCCAGGCTTCTCTGTCCATGGGGATTCTGCAGGCAAGAATACTGGAGTGAGCTGCCATGCCCTCCTTCAGGAGATCTTCCCAACCCAGGGATTGAACCCAGGTCTCCCACATTGTAGGCAGATTCTTTACCATCTGAGCCATGAGGGAACCCACCAGGTTTATTATGAATGGGTATTAAATTTTGTCAAATGCTCTTTTTTCAATCTACTGATAAGGCAATGTGATTTCTCTTCTTCACATTATTGATGTGATAGATTACATTGATTTCAAAAATCTTTGCATACCTGGAATAAATCCTACTTGATTGTGGTATATAATTCTTTTTTATATGTTATTGGATTCAATTTGCTAATATTTTGTTGAGGATTTTGCATCTTTCTGGAAGGGAGGAACTGGTCTACAGCTTTCCTGTCTTGTAATATCTTTATCTGATTTTGGTATTAGAGTAAGTTTGGCCTCACAGAATGCATTAGGGAGTATTCCCTCTTCTATTTTCCAAAAGAGATTATAGAGAACTGATATCATTCTTCATTTCAGTTCAGTCACTCAGTCCTTTCCAACTTTTTGCAACGCCATGGACTGCCACATGCCAGGCTTCCCTGTCCTTCACCGACTCCCAGAGCTTGCTCAAACTAATGTCCATCCAGTTGGTGATGCCATCCAAACATCTCATCCTCTGTCGAACCCTTCTCCTCCTGCCTTCAATCTTTCCCAGCATCAGGATCTTCTCCAATGAGTCAGTTCTTCACATCAGGTAGCCAAAGTATTGGAGTTTCAGCTTCAGCATCAGTCCTTCCAATGAATATTCAGGATTGATTTCCTTTAGGATTGACTGGTTGGATCTCCTTGCAGTCCAAGGGACTCTCAAGAGTCTTCTCCAACACCACAGTTCAAAAACATCAATTCTTTGGCACTCAGCTTTCTTTATGGTACAACTCTCACATTCATACATGGCTACTGGAAAAACCATAGCTTTGACTAGATGGACCTTTGTTGGCAAAGTAATGTCTCTGCTTTTTAATNTCACACCATCGTGGTTATCTGGGTCATGAAGATCTTTTTTATATAGTTCTTCTGTGTATTTTTGCCACCTCTTCTTAATATCTTTTGCTTCTGTTAGGCCCATACCATTTCTATCCTTTATTGTGCCCATCTTTGCTTAAAATGTTCACTTCAGTTCAGTTCAGTTCAGTTGCTCAGTCGTGTCTGACTCTTTGCAACCCCATGAATCGCAGCACGCCAGGCCTCCCTGTCCCTCACCATCTCCCGGAGTTCACTCAGACTCATGTCCATCAGGTCCGTGATGCCATCCAGCCATCTCATCCTCGGTTGTCCCCTTCTCCTCCTGCCCCCAATCCCTCCCAGGATCAGAGTCTTTTCCAATGAGTCAACTCTTTGGATGAGGTGGCCAAAGTACTGGAGCTTCAGCTTTAGCATCATTCCTTCCAAAGAAATCCCAGGATTGATCCTTCAGAATGGACTGATTGGATCTCCTTGCAGTCCAAGGAACTCTCAAGAGTCTTCTCCAACACCACAGTTCAAACACATCAATTCTTCGGCACTCAGCCTTCTTCACAGTCCAACTCTCACATCCATACTTTGTTGGCAAAGTAATGTCTCTGCTTTTGAATATACTATCTAGGTTTGTCATAACTTTTCTTCCAAGGAGTAAACGTCTTTTAATTTCATGGCTGCAGTCACCATCTGCAGTGATTTGGGAGCCCAAAAAATAAAGTCTGACACTGTTTCCACTGTTTCCCCATCTATTTCCCATGAAGTGATGGGACCGGAAATGTTCACTTAGTATCTCTAATTTTCTTGAAAAGATTTCTAGTCTTTCCCATTTTATTGTTTTCCTCTATTTCTTTGCATTGATCACTGAGGAAGGCTTTCTTATCTCTCTGTGCTATCCTTTGGAACTCTGCATTCAAATGGTTATATCTTTCCTTTTTTCATTTGCCTTTTGCTTCTCTTCTTTTCTCAGCTACTTGTAAGGCCTCCTCAGACAACCATTTTGCATTTCTGCATTTATTTTTCTTGGGGATGGTCTTGATCTCTGCCTCCTGTACAATGTCACGAACCTCCATCCATAGTTCTTCAGGTACTCTGTCTATCAGATCCAATCCCTTGAATCTATTTGTCACTTCCACTGTATTTTGATTTATGTCATACCTGAATGGTCTAGTGGTTTTCCCTACTTTCTTCAATTTAAGTCTGAATTTGGCAATAAGGAGTTCATGATCTTTCCTTAATATTTGGTAAAATTTTCCAGTGAACCCACCCAGGTATGGTACTTTCCATTTTGAAAGGTTATTCATTAGTAATTCAAATTCTTTAATAGATATGAGTCTATTCAGGGTATTTATTCCTGTTTGTGTGAGTTTGGGCAGATTGTGTCTTTCAAGGAATTGATCCACTTCGTTAAGTTATAAAACGTGTGGAATAGAATTATTCATGCATTGGGTACATGCTCAGTCATGTCCGACTCTTTGCAACCCTATGGAATGTAGTCTACCAGACTCCTCTGTCCATGGGATTTTTCCAGGCAAGAATACTAAGGTGGCTTCCATTTCCTACTCTGGGAATCTTCCTAACCCAGAGATGGAACTCGCATTTCTTGCATCTCCTGCATTGGCAGGTGGATTCTTTACTACTGTACCATGTGGGAAGCCCCTCAGAATTCATAATATTCCTTTTATATCCCTTCAGTGTCCATGGGATCATGGCCTGTCTTTCATTTCTGATTTTAGTAATTTGTATCTTCTCTTTTTTTTTCTTGATTATCCTGGTAGAGATTTGTCCATTTTATTGACTTTTTTTTTTTTTAAAGAAAGCTCTCGATTTTGCTGACTTTTCTCTGTTATTTTCCTGTTTTCTTATTTCATTCATTGCTTTTTTTTTCTTCTGCTTGTGGTAGGCTTGTATTGGTCTTCTTTCTCTAGTTTTATAAGGTGGAAGCTTATATTACTGATTTTAGATCTTTCTTCTTTTCTAATATATGTGTGCAATGCCACTAATTTCCCTCCAAGAGCTGCTTTCACTGCATCTTGCAAATATTCATAGGTTGTATTTTCATTTTCATTTTAACTCAAGATAATTTGTTTTATTTCTTGTGAGACTTTCTCTTTGACCCATCTGTTGTTTAGAAATGTGTTGTCTAATCTCCAAATATTTGGGGATTTTCCATCTATCTTTCTGGTATTGGTTTCTAGTTTAATTCCAATGTGGTCTGAAAACAGTTCAGTTCAGTCGTTCAGTCATGTCCAACTCTTTGCGACCCCATGAACCACAGCACGCCAGGCCTCCCTGTCCATCACCAACTCCTGGAGTTCACCCAAACCCATGTCCATCGAGTCAGTGATGCCATCCAACCATCTCATCCTCCGTCGTCCCCTTCCCCTCCTGCCCTCAATCTTTCCCAGCATCAGGGTCTTTTCAAATGAGTCAACTCTTCGCATCAGGTGGCCAAAGTATTGGAGTTTCAGCTTCAGCATCAGTCCTCCTAATGAACACTCAGGACTGATCTCCTTTAGGATGGACTAGTTGGGATCTCCTTGCAGTCCAAGGGACTCTCAAGAGTCTTCTCCAACACCACAGTTCAAAAGCATCAATTCTTAGGCACTCAGCTTTCTTTATAGTCCAACTCTCACATCCATACATGACCACTGGAAAAACCATAGCCTTGACTAGATGGACCTTTGTTGGCAAAGTAATGTCTCTGCTTTTGAATATGCTATCTAGGTTGGTCATAACTTTCCTTCCAAGGAGTAAGCGTCTTTTAATTTCATTGCTGCAGTCACCATCTGCAGTGATTTTGGAGCCCAGAAAAATAGTCAGCCACTGTTTCCGCTGTTTCCCCATCTATTTCCCATGAAGTGATGGGACTGGATGCCATGATCTTTGTTTTCTGAATGTTGAGCTTCAAGCCAACTTTTTCACTCTCCTTTTTCACTTTCATCAAGAGGCTTTTTAGTTCCTCTTTACTTTTTACCATAAGGGTGGTGTCATCTGCATATCTGAGGTTATTGATATTTCTCCCAGCAATCTTGATTTCAGCTTGTGCTTCCTCCAGCCCAGCGTTTCTCATGATGTACTCTGCGTAGAAGTTAAATAAGCAGGGTGACAATGTACAGCCTTGATGCACTCCTTTTCCTATTTGGAACCAGTCTGTTGTTGCATGTCCAGTTCTAACTGTTGCTTCCTGACCTGCATACAGGTTTCTCAAGAGGCAGGTCAGGTGGTCTGGTATGCACATACTTGGCATAATTTCTATTTTCTTTACATTTGTTGATGTTTTGTGGCCCAGAATGTGGTCTATTTGTCGAGTGTTCCACATGAGCTTGAGAAGGATGTGTGACTGGTTGTTGCGTGAAGTTGTGTGGCTGTCTGTTCGATCAGATGATCGACAGTGCTGTTCAGTTTGACTTTATTCTTACTAATTCTCTGCCTGCTGGATCTGCCCACTGCTGATAGAGGGATGCTGCGGTCTCTAGCTGTCATGATGGTTCGTCTGTCTCTTCCTGCAGTTCTATCAGGTTTTGTCTCCCATACTTTGATGCTCTGTTGTTGGGCACATGTAATGAAGGGCTGTTACGTCATCTTAGAGAATCAACCCTGTTATCATAATGTAACACCTCTCTTTCTCCCTGATAACCTTCCTTGCTCTAGTCGGTCCTATCTGAAATTAATGTAGCTCCTCCTGCTTTCTTCTTGTGTTTCAATATTTAAATGTCAATGTGATGGGTAGGAGTTTGCAAAGTACTCAGGCAAACCTGGGTACAAAGCCAGGCGAGTCAAGCTGGGTGACTGTGGGCACACTTCATTATTCTGTGCCTCAGTTTCCTCATCTAAAAAGTCAGGAACTGTCAAACCTACTGCATAGCACAGGGAACTATATTCAGTATCTTGTACTAACCTGTAATGGAAAAGAATTTGAAAAAGGATATATATTTGTGTGTGTGTGTGTGTGTGTAATGTAATCACTTTGCTATACACCGGAAACTAACAGAACATTGTAAATCAACTATCTGTGCTGTGCTCTGTCGCTCAGTCATGTCCAACTCTTTGCAACCCCGTGGACTGTAACCCACCAGGCCCCTCTGTCCATGAGGATTCTCCAGGCAAGAATACTGGAGTCGATTCCCATACCCTCCTCCAGGGGATATTCTCAACCCCCGGATCGAACCCATATCTCCCACATTGCAGGTGTACTCTTTACCATCTAAGCCACCAGGGAAATGTTTAAATGAGGCAGTGCCCCTTTGGATTATTGTGAATATATGGGATGTATATATAATATAAGTGGGATGTTAGTATAGATTTCTAAGTCCAAGTACTCTGTATGAAAGTTGAGTGAGGCACTCTGAGAAGAATTAACTTAGAAAATAATTGCGAAGTCTCAGGCTGGAGTGGATGGCTCATAGGCAGTGTGCTGAAAAGACAGAAAACTTCACATATGCCCTGCAGCCCATAGTCCAGGGCACCCAGGCGGGTGGAATGTGATATTTCTTCCTTGGGGCTGAGTTTTGCTCCCTCTTAAGCGAAACTGCATAGGAGCCCTCTGCCCCCACTGCCAGTTCACTGTCTGAAATCCCTTTCTTTGGGGGGCAGTGTGGTCACACCAGGGCCCCTACTGAAAACCAGATCATCTTTGGTTAGATAAATTCTGATTAGCTTTTAAGAAACACTAGAAATAATTAATCACATGGGAAAACCAAGCCTTTTAAAAAGTAGTTATAAAACCTGTTGTGGGATTTTCCTGGTGGTTCCATGGTTAAGATTCTGATCTTCCAAAGCAGGGGGCGCAGGTTCGAGCCCTGGTGGGGGAACTAGATCCCATATGCCATGCCAAAAATAAATAAATTAGTAGGATATAAATTAACAAAAAAGAAAAAGATGAGAAAATAAAATTTAATAAATAGAAAGATTTTAAACATAGGAAAAAGACTGGAAGGATGTGAATTGCTGTGTTCAGACAGTGCCTGCCTCTGGGGAACAAGAGTCTAAGTGATTTTAATGTCTTCTTTATGTTTTTCTCTAGCTCTCATTTTCTGCATTGTTAAGAAAAAAATGTGTTACTCTAAAAATGAATAGAACAAACAAATGAAAACAATAATCATCATAAAACCTCCCCTTCACTTTCACACTTGCAGTAAATAGTTGAGTCACTTGCCGACTGACCTTTCTGGTTTGTGTTGGGCCATTTCTGCTGTCTTGCCATTTGGGACAACCCAAAGTATACTCACATGGGATCATAGAAATACAGACTGGCCAATTCCTGACCAGTTCCCCCAAGTTCCCTCTTGCCTCTCTGTGGTGGCTGACTCCCCTGTCCAACAACTTGGGCACCTATTCTGGGTCTGGTGTCAGACAAAGCCCATGGCCCTCTGTTCACTTGCTGTGTGGCCTTAGGCGAGTCACTTAACCTCTCTGAACTTCAGCATCCTCCTTAAAAGGAGGACTGCAGTGACCATCTAGTCAGATGAAGCCATTAGCACGTTGAGGCACCCAGTGTCAGTAGCACTAGTAAGTATTAAGGCCCCCCTCATTACTCCCGCTTTCCTGGCTCTGACTGTCCCCCCTCCTCCGTTTCAGTCTGCAGACATCGACAACCATCACGCGCTCATCGAATATAATGAGGCTGAGGGCAGCTTCGTTCTCCAGGACTTCAATTCCCGCAGCGGCACCTTTGTCAATGAGTGCCACATTCAGAACGTGGCTGTGAAGCTCTTACCGGGAGACCTCTTGAGGTTCGGCACTGGAGGGCTGACCTACGAACTGGTCATCGAAAACCCAGCCTCGGTGAGTCCAGGCCCCTGGGGGTTGGGGGTTGGGGGGCAGAGGTACCTTCTGTGCAGCTCAGGGCTTAGATGTGGCCAAAGGTGGAGGTGGTCCAGAGCGCATCACTTTGCCCTCAGCGGCACACACCCTGGCAGCCACGGGACCCAAGTCTGTGAAGGTTAGACCCATCCGGTAGGTTCCAGGGAGGAGCGAATCCCAGCGCCCTCTACTGGGAATTTCTCAGAATTACAAGCAAGAGTTGCCTAGCAACCAGCCCAGAACTAGTGCATTTTCCTGAAAAGTAAAGCTTGCAAGCAGAGATGGAAAGCAGGTGTGCGCTTTTGAAGATGCAGAGATGGATGCTTCGTTTTTTGGCAGATCAGTGCTCTACAACTTCCTAGCTTTGAGACCTCGGCCAGGGTTCTTTGCATGCTTGGGTCTGGGTGTTAACAACGGTGCAGGGCATTGAGAGAGTATAGAAAGGGTTAACAGCCTTGTTAGGAAGGCCAGAGGTTCCCAAGCAACAGGAGGAAATAAACTGCAAGTGGTAGATTTTTTTTTTTCCTTCTCTTTACAAAATTAAAACTCAGCATTCAAAAAACTAAGATCATGGCATCCAGTCCCATCACATCCTGGCAAATAGTTGGGGAAACAATGGAAACAGTAACAAACTTTATTTTCTTGGGCTCCAAAATCACTGCAGATGGTGACCGCAGCCATGAAATTAAAAGACACTTGTTCCTTGGAAGAAAAGCTATGACAAACCTAGACAGCATATTGAAAAGCAGAGACATTGCCAACAAAGGTCCCTCTAGTCAAAGCTATGGTTTTTCCAGTAGTCATGTATGGATGTGAGAGTTGGATGATAAAGAAGGCTGAGTACAGAAGAACTGATGCTTTTGAACTATGGTGTTGAAGACTCTTGAGAGTCCCTTGGACTGCAAGGAGATCAAACCAGTCAATCCTAAAAGAAATCAGTCCTGAATATTCATTGGAAGGACTGATGCGGAAGCTGAAACTGCAATACTTTGGCCACCTGATGCGAAGAACTAACTCATTATAAAAGACCCTGATGCTGGGAAAGATTAAAGGTGGGAGGAGAAGGGGACGACAGAGGATAAAGATGGTTGGATGGCATAACCGACTCAATGAAAATGAGTTTGAGCAAGCTCGCAGAGATGGTGAAGGCCAGGGAAGCCTGGTGTACTGCAGTCCATGGGATCACAAAGAGTTGGACACAACTGAGTGACTGAACTACAATACAAAATTAAAGGAGGTTTCTTCTAATCCTGTGTTTCATGCTGACACCTGGTTCTGCCTGAGCTTAACTTTTCTCAAACCTTGAACTAGCCAGTGTGTTTTTCTTATGGAAATGTTTTTCTTAAGCTATGTTAATGAAACAATGTATTTGCTTTGGAATATGCCTTTTTTCAAGATTCATGTCAATTGTTTGATGCCCAGAGATGACTCCCCTTGTTCCAATGCTGTTTCAAAATGCATGTTGTAGGAGAGGGGCCTGGTGCAACTCTCAGTCTTGAGGTGTTTCTTTTATCTAATTAGCAGTTTGCTGCTGCTATTGCTAAGTCACTTCAGTCGTGTCCAACTCTGTGCGACCCCATAGACGGCAGCCCACCAGGCTCCCCCGTCCCTGGGATTCTCCAGGCAAGAACACTGGAGTGGGTTACTGGAGTGGGTTGCCATTTCCTTCTCCAATGCACGAAAGTGAAAAGTCAAAGTGAAGTCGCTCAGTCGTGTCTGACCCTCAGCGACCCCATGGACTGCAGCCTACCAGGCTTCTCCATCCATGGGATTTTCCAGGCAAGAGTACTGGAGTGGGGTGCCATTGCCTTCTCCGAGCAGTTTGCTAATAGGTATAAAATGCCTTGCCAACAACTAGCAAGGGGGCACTCTTTCTGTCCCCTTCTGATGTCTGTTTCAGAAGTTTTCTCTATCCCTTTTATACTCTAATTTATTTTAATTGGAGGCTAATTACTTAACAATATTGTGGTGGTTTTTACCATACATTGACGTGAATCAGCCACAGGTGTACATGTACTTTGCTACACAAAAGCTCCGAGTGATCAAGTCTCATCTCTGGTCCCAGATTGAATTCCTCTCCTCTGGAAACAGCGAATCCCAGTGTGACTCACCGCTCATGACCATAACCTTTCAGTATCTATGTGTAAAAAGTCAAAATCAGTGTCTGGTGGAAATAGACACTCCACACCTGGTAACTGTCCTCACACCTTGGATCAGAAATGTTCCTGGATCAGGACCTAAAGTATGGCCCCAGGTTAATCAGAACATAACCCAAAACTCACCCATCAAAGTTCAGTGGGGAGACAGGATGGAGGGTGGTTAGCAACACAGGCCTGGGTCAGAACCCAGCTCTGCCACTGGCCCACTCAGTGTGCTCTTGCATAAGCCACTGGACCCCTCAGAACCTCCATTTCCTCACCTACAAGTGGGGCCAATGGCAGTAATGTCTTTGCAGGCTTGTCTCAAGGACTGAAAGAGATGGTTATAACTGCAAAACCCCCAGCCCAGTGCCCAGTCCTTGGGAGCACACAGTAAACACCTGTCGTGCATGTCCCAGAGAGACAGTGTGTTCATCTCACCCCCGCCACCAAGAGTGCTGCGTGGACTGAGACCCCCTAGGTGTAAAATCCTTTCTGGGACGAGATATAAACAAACAAAGCTTAGAGACTCTGGACAGACTCCCAGGGTGTGGGTCCCATAGACAGCCCTAAATACTCACTCTGAGATCAGCAGCGTCCCTCAGGCTTCAGGGGCGGTGACACCACATCCCTCACGTTGGGCTTTGCAGATCCGGGGCAGTTTTCTTCTACCGCTGCTCAGCCTCCTTTTCCTCCTTGGTCCAGCATTAAAGGTGCTCTCTGGTGAGATACACCGGGGACCTCTGGCCACCCTGAGAAGAGGCTCCTGACCCTGATGTGTTGATCTAATCAAGGATCCTCTACACGGGCTCTAGGGATCCCCTCATCAGAACCATGTGGGGAGCAGACCCACAGTGCAGATGTGAGGCTCAGCCCAGGCCTGAGGACTCATACTTAGGGTTCCCAGATAAAATACAGGAAGCCCAGTTAAACAACAGGTGTTTTTTTATACATGTGTGTCCCAGATATTGCAAGGAACCACTTATACTAAAAGAAGTTATCTGGTGTTTGTCGAAACTCAGATTTGACTGGTACCCTACATTTTATTTATGTATTTATTCATTTATTTATTTATGCAAAATCTGGCAACCATACACAACCTCCCTGGGAGTGGAGCCTGGGAATATGTATTCACTCAAGCTCACCCCCAACAGTAGGGAAACCTAAATTTAGAATCATTTGTATGGAACACTTATAGAGTTGTTTAGGGGTCAAAGAAAAAGGGATTCTAGACTCCCAAGTCTGAAAATCCAAGTTTGTGAAGTTTGAGTCAATATTTCCCTAACATGTCTAATTACAAGAATTTTTCAGGAATGCTCAGTAAAATTACAGGTTCCCAGGCACCCTCCCTGGGAAATTCTGACTTTCTGGCTTGCCTTTAGTGGGAGGAAGTGGGAGAGAGGGAGAAGGAGGCAGCAAATGATATCTGCATTTTTTTTTCCACATTAAGGTATTTATTGAAATATGATTTATAGGGGCATAAAATTTGAAGCCTAAGTCTTCATCAAAAGGGGGCATCGTTTAATAAATCGTAAGGAGTTCGTTTATATAGGGAATACTGTGCTGCCTTTTAAAAACACGGCTTTATTGAGATATAATTAACATACAATAAACTGCACATTTAAATCTGTACTTGGATGGGCTTTGACATATGTGTACCCCTATGAAACATCACCACAATCAAGAGAGTGAACAAATCCTTCAGCCCCCAGGGCTTCTTCTGGATCACAGCATGTGTGTGTGTTTGCTTGCTTGCTTTTAATTGCTTTGTGTGTGCGTGCTCAATTTCTATGTTATCTGACTCTCTGCAACCCCATGGACTGTAGCTGGCCAGGCTCCTCTGTCCATGGGATTCTCCAGGCAAGAATATTGGAGTGGGCTGCCATTTCCTCCTCTAGCTTAACAGCATCTAATATCATTGAAGGACAATTTACATAACATAAACTTCACCCATTTTAAGTGTCCAGTTCAATTTTGGTACATTTACATGTACAGCCATCACCACAACCGGCTTTCAGAACATTTTCATCCTTTTCTATCACCCCAAATGTCAGGAAACCTCGGAAGCACTTCATTTTTTAGTTGGCCTTTTAATTTTCAAAATTGTGGTAAAATATGATGTTTACCATGTGCACCTTTTTTAAGAGTACAGTTCAGTAGCATTGAATATATTCATACTGTTGTGCAGCCATCACCACCATCCGACTCCAGAACTCTTCATCTTCCCAAACTGAAACTCTCCACCCATCAGACAAGAACTCCGTCTTCCTTCCTCCCATCCCACAGTCTTTCTGTGTCTATGAATTGACTATTCTAGGTACCTCCTCTAGGTAGAATCTTACTTGATCTCTCCTCTTGTGACCATCTTATTTCACTTAGTGTGATGTCCTCGAGGTTCATTCCAGCTGAATAGTGTTTCATGGTGTGTATTCCCCACATTTCGTTTGTTCTTTTGTCCATCCATGGCCATTTGCTCCCATCTTTTGGCCATTTCAAGTAAGACTGTCATGAACACGGGTGTACAGATATGGAAGGGGGACTTTATTTTATGAGGTGATAGTTATATAAGCATGGGAAACAGTGATGACAATCTCTGACCTTGAGTAGATGAGAAGGAAGAAGATGCTTTGTAAGAAGAGAAACCAGTATGGCAGCAGGAGGAATCGCTGACGTAGACAGCACTGTGCTAAGCAATTCACCTGCTTTCCCTTATTTCATGCTCACAGCAACCCATGACTTGGGTTCTCCCATGATCCCCATTTTACAGACAAGGAATCCAAAACTCAGACAGGTTAAGTAATTTCCCCGGGTCATACAGCTAGTCAGCACGAATGAAACACTATCCCCACTTGCAGATAAAGGAAGGGAGAAAACCATTTAGTCTGTTGCTAGCTGGAGCAGTAGCCTTAATTGGTTTTCACAAAGAGCAAAGCAAACTTTCACGGTCACTAGAATATACACGAACTTTTTCAGTTCTCACTTCTACACTCACTTGTGCCCTGCTTCATTCCTCCAGTGACTGCCTGCAGAGGTGTTTCCCTGACTGTGCCCAGGTGACTTTGCAGGACTCTCCCCCCAGCTCATCTTCTCAAAAACGCTTTCTGCTGGTGAGTCCCCAGGTTGAGAAACTTGCATCCTCTAAGCTATTATTCGTGGAGGGGTCCTTCGCAAGGCCTACCTGAGGGCAGCCTATGGACTGATAAACATTTTCCTATGAATTCCACTTGCTGATAACTCAGAGTGTGAACTGTTTAAAAGAAGAGAAAGAAAGAGGGGGAAAAGAAAAGGTATTGAAGAGCATCTCTCATCAAATGTTTTGAGATACAGAACTTGCCTCGTGGTCCAGTGGTTAAGAATCTGCCTGCCACTGCAGGGGACATGGGTTTGATCCCTGGTCCGGGAAGATTCCACATGCTGCGTGGCAGCTAAGCTTGCATGCCACAACTATTGAGCCCAAAGGCCACAGTTGCTGAAGTATGGGACCACTAGAGACCATGCTCTGCAGCAAGAGAAGCCCCTGCAATGAGAAGCTCCACACACTGCAGCTACAGAAAGCCCATGCGCAGCAATGAAGACCCAGCACAGCCAAATATAAATAAATAAAAATTTGGAAATATTTTAAGGTCTAGTTTTTCTAAGAAATTCTTTGAAGTCATCATGCTTCCTGGATGTTCTTGTTTCCCACTGATTGGCAGGTCCCAGGTGAGGTTGCTGTGTTTACTCCCAGGGTAGAGTTTCCCAGGAGGACCGCCCTGATATCACCCAGGTTAAGTGTGATAGGAACTGTTCTTTTCCTGACAAAGAGTTCCCAAATGAGAACATTTGTTTCAGGCTATGTGGTGACCGTAACCAAGAGAGGGGACTGTGGCAGCATTTCTTTGGGATGGGGGGTGGGTTGGGTTAGGAGTCCAGATGTGTTTGCAGCTGTCACGTAGTTAGGGCACATGCCCAAGGCCAGGCTGACTCCAGAGCAATCCCAGCCCTGCTCTTGTACTGGTGTTTATACTGAACACACCCAAGTCATTTCTCTCAAAGCCTCGGTCCCCATTTCTATAATATAGTTCCTACCACACGGAACAACTGTGGTATTAGGTGGGCAATGTATGTAAATTGTTGAGTCGAGCATCTGGCACATGATAAACACATGAAAATCCTCAGTTTTCTTTATTTATTGGCTGCACTGCACAGCAGGTATGTAAGATCCTATTATTAATAATAGTTCCCTGACCAGGGATCAAACTTGCGTCTCCTGCATTAGAAGCATGGAGTCTTAACCCCTGGACTGCCAGGGAAGTCCCCACCCTCAACTTTAGTTAGAATCAAGCGAACCAGCATGTAGCAGCCAAGATGCTTCCTTTGTAAGTGTTCCTTTGGACAGAAAACCTCCCAAGCCTTCCCCCTACTAGCAGACAGATATATTTGCAGATAAATTATCCATAGAATAACATAGAAGATGGAAAAATATAAAGATAATCTCGTTTGACAAAGTACATCGGTAGCCAGCATATGCCTAGGACCATGCTCTGTGAATCATGGCTCTTTCATTAAAAGTGTTACTCCACAGTCACCATTCACAGCATAGTCCATGTAGATGGTGCCCCCTGGGGTTGTCCAGGACATAACCTGCAGGGCTGCTTGCAATGCCCTGAAGCAACCAACCATTGATTAATATACAGTCTCAGTACCAGGTGTGGGCAATTGAAGTCACAAAGTCAGGTGTGCCTGCCATACTGTGCGTTTTGTTGGCAGTTGCCTTTGTGCTTCCTGGACTCTGGGAAAGGAGGTATAGAAACAAGCTGTTCTAGTCACAGTGACAGTGTTCTCATAGAGCAGCTGAGTAAGGAAACCCTCATCACCCAAGTGTATAAATCGTGTCTTTCTCTGTTCTGAAGTACATGGCAAAACTGACGGAAATAGCAAGAATGAAAAAAGGAAGCGAGGTGCCGCAAAGAATGTGTCGAGTTGTTCCATGAAGGTGTTGTTGGCTCGTTGGCAGGAGCTCCCACCCTATCATTGCCCGTGACTGGCCTTCCCTTTAGCCTGTTCTGCCCTGCCCCCAGTCCAGCTAGACTCTCCCGTGTGGCTCCTGGATACTGTCTTCTGTCCCCGCAATGTCATGACGTCATGTCTAGCGGGAAGAGCGCCCTCTGTCGGCCATTCCTCGCTGCTTTCATGAGGAAGCTCGGCAGAATAAAATCAAAAGCAACGGCTTTGGGGTTTGATGGACCCAAGTTCAAACGCTAACTGCAACTGACTTTACCTTTCTGAGCTTCTATTTTTAATTTCTGCCAAGGAGCTGCTTATTAATCACAGATCCCCTTTCGCCCTCAAGTTTTTTCATAGAGGTCCCTGGGACCACCCCTATCATTGTATAAGCTGAGGCCCGGAGAGTTTCAGTGACTTCCCCAAGATTAGGTATCAGTCATATAGATCCAGAGGCAGGATTAAAAGCTACCTCTCCTGAGTCCCTTGGAGGCTTTTTTCTAATAGCATGAAGCATCACAGTGCCATGTGAGCCCAGGCAGCTCCTCCACTGCCCGCTGGTTAAGGGAGGTCTCACAATTCCCAGTTCAACCTGCAGTTTCACATGCCTGACAAGGAATGATCCATCATGTGGGTAAAAGCGAAAGCCACTGGTAATAGAAGAAAATGCATTTTCAGTTATTGGCTTCCTCATTTGGCTTCACTAATTTTTCACCAGGGTTATTGGGCTATTGCTGCTACATCCTGCGTATGTACTCAGTCATGTCTGACTCTTTTGTGACCCCATGGACTGTAGCCAGCCAGGCTCCTCTGTCCATAGGATTTTTCAGGCAAGAATACTGGAGCGGGTTGCCATTTCCTCCTCCAGGGGATCTTCCCGACCCAGGGATGGAACCCTCATTGCCTCGTCTCTCCTGGACAAATTTAGTTGCCCTCTTTCTTTTTTGATGATGATGATGATACCTGATGGCAAATGTTTGATGCTCGTTTACTATAGACCAGGAAGTGCTCCAAGCATTCCATGTGCTCTGTCTCACCTGCTTCTCACCAGACTAAGAAATAGCTGTTCTCATCCCTATTTTACAGACGAGGCACACAAATAGCAGACTCGTCAGGGTCACACAGATGTAAGGAGCAGAACGGGAAGCTGGACCAGATTCTGTTTCATGCCAGATCCCAAGCTCTTTAACCAGAGGTTGGCAAACTAGGCCCAGGGCCAGATGGAACACAAGTACCCCCTTTACTTCCATATTCCCTATGTTGTCTGCTGTAACTGCAGAGTGAACAGGAGAGACATCATATGGCACACAGAGTTGGAAATATTTACTGTCTGGCTCTACAGAAAATGTTTACTAGCCTCTGCACTACACTGTATGGTCTCTTTTATTTTACTTGATTTCTGTATGGTCTCTTTTACTGGTTTCTGAACGAAGAACTAAACATAGAGGGGAAAGCTGGGGAGAAAGAACTCAGTCAGATTAAGCCCCACTGCTGGCAGCTGTGCTTGTTAATTGCTTACTTAGTTTGCTGAGAAATAACAACAACAAGTAGGTGAGCTGAAAAAACAGATTTTGAGCAATCTTTTCATCACCTCTTTAAAAAATAACTAGAATATGTGGTTCTAAATATACATAAACAGGACTTCCCTGGTGGTCCAGTGGTTAAGAATCTGCCTTCCACTGCAGGGAACACAGGTTCAGTCCCTGGTCCAGGAAGATCCCACATGCCTCAGGGCAACTAAGCCCATGCACCACAGGTACTGAGCCCACTGGGCTCTAGAGCCTTCAGGCCACAGCTAATGAAGCCTGTGCACCTAGGGCCCATGCTCTGCAACAAGAGAAGCCGCTACAAGGAAAAGCCTGTGTACTGCAACTAGAGAGTAGCCCCCACCCGCTGTAACTGGAGAAAGCCTGCTTGCAGCAATTAAACCTGTGCACCACAGCTACTGAAGCCCGTCTGCTCTAGGGCCCATGCTCCGCAACAACAGAAGCCGCTACAATGAGAAGGCCACTCACAGCTAGAGAAAGCCCACGTGCAGCAGCAAAGGCCCAGCACAGCCATAAGTAAATAAATACAAGTAAATATACATCCACATATACATGTATTTGCATATATAGTAATAGTATAATTACATTGACATATATCTGATAAATATACTAGATATTAGAATATATATATATATAACAGAGAGTTATATATATTGTAAATTGTAAGTTTTTTTTACTGCATATTGTAAGTTTACTGCATATTGTAAGTTTTACCTGTTTCTTCAACTGGAAAGTTTTCTTTTAAAACTGTGGGATGTTGGGAATTCCCTGGTGGTCCAGTGGGTAGGACTCGGCACTTTCACTCTAATGGCCTGGGTTCAATCCCTGGTCTGGGAACTAAGGTCCTGAAAGCCAAGTAGTGAGGTCAGAAATAAATAAACAAATAAAACTGTGGAATGTCTTCCCTAGGTAATTTCTGAAGAAGAAATTTGGGGTTTATAGTCCGAAGCCTGCTGTAGCTGAAGAACTATTTATTTGTTCAAAGTTTCTCTAGGCAGCGCTTTACTACTTATTATTGATTCCTTGGTCTTAAATCATTCTTCTCCGGGGCTGCTGCTTTACTTTTATAGGTTTAAATTTGGTGCATGAGTACAGACTGGTGGATTTTGTTTGAACATGACAAACAGCTTATGACAGCTTTCATTCTGAGTACCATAGAGTCTCACCATAGTGTTCATAGGACATAGAGCACATAGTGATGCTTATGCCAAAGTCTCAATAAATATATTGTCCAGAAAATTTTACTGGTTGCAAGCGTCATAAAACTAACTTAAACTAGCCTAGGGGGGAAAAAAATAGCTCATGTAACCGAAAAGGCCAAAAGCTGCAGCTTCAGGCCCAGGTGCCCAAGCAATGGTCAGGAATCTGACTCTGCTCTGTCAGCTTCCCAGTCTCTGGCAGACTCTTGCCGCCTCACCTGCAGGAAGGTGGCCACCATCAGCACCAGCACACTCCAGACTGGCAGCTCCAGAGGAGGAGCCAGCATCTTCCTCGGCATGGCTTTGAACTTGACTAGAGCCCAGCCTTGAGGAGGATGTGGCTTTACTGTACCTGGGGTTGAGGAGCTGGCTGGCGGTAGAGGGAATGACCAGAGAGCATGGTCCCCCTCAGAACAAAACCTCTTGCTAGTCAAGCTTTGTCATCTCCAGCCTGACCTCATAGGATTTCATCTACACCGTGCTCTTACGGGTCCTATGGGGACCTGCTGATGGGATGAGAAGTCCTGAGACCACCACATGTTTCGTATCAAAGGCGACTTTCCATGGCCAGTGAAGTGGAGGGCAGGGGGCTGCAGATGGTCTCAGGCACAGGGTCCTCAGCAAAAACTCAAACAGGAGGACTCTTGAGGACTGTGTCATCCCCCAATGTCTAGGACAACCTTGGGGGGTGGGATGGAGACAGGAGGAAGGCAGGTGAAAGGCTTAGTACCCTGGAGAGACAGGACCCAGACTCAGCCAGGAATCCGGGGATCACCGTGGCTGCCTCCTGGCTCCTCTGGCAGAGCACACCCTGGTTTACCAAACTTGAACCACACCGCTGCTTCTCTTCTCTTTATGATGGTCATTCACTCTTGCATTCAGTCTCTCAATTGGGCAAGACCGAACTGAAGGAGGTCAAGTCTAGGGATAGTGAAAGCTATTTGCAAACACTCAGCTGTTTTCTGGTTAGATTCTATTTCCCATTTTATGAACCAACCAGAAAGCTAATTAGAACTTGAAAGAAAGAACTGTAAGATTAAAGATTTACCAAAAAATGGATAAATTAGATGGATCAGGTCTCCTTTAACCCCAAAATCCAAATGAACGACTTTTCTGAACAGCTCAGAGGGACCTAATTCTTTTTGTTTTTTGGCTGCACTGAGTCTTCATTGCTACACACAGGCTTTCTCTAGTTGCGGCGAGAAGAGGCTACCCTTTGTTGCCGTGCTTGGCCTTCTCATTGCGGTGGGCTCTCTTGTTGCAGAGCACAGGCTCAGTAGTTGTGGCCCACAGGTTTAGTTTCCCTGAGGCATGGGGATCTTCCTGGATCAGGGATCGAACCCATGTCCCCTGCACTGGCAGGCAGATTCTCAGCCACTGGACCCCCCAGGGAAGTGCCGGGACCTCTTTTAAGTTCTAAAACCTAAAAGTAATATACAACTTGGTGGTTCTGTGTTCTGAATGTATCGTCTTGATTTCTCACATTGAAGATCCTGAACATAATTTACCTTTTTCTTGGAGACATGGAATTACTACCCCACTTTGAGTTATGGTGACATCCTAGGAGCTGTTGAGGTAAAAGTCATTTGTTGTTGTTGTTCAGTTGCCCAGCCATGTCCAACTTTTTTTGACCCTGTGGGCTGCAGCACACCAGGCCTCCCTGTCCCTCACCATCTCCCAGAGTTTGCCCAAGTTCATGTTCCTTGCATTGGTGATGCCATCCAGTCATCTCAGCCTCTGACACACTCTTCTCCTTCTGCCCTCAATCTTTCCCAGCATCAGGGACTTTTCCAATGAGTTGCATCAGACGACCAAAATACTGGAGGTTCAGCTTCTGCATCAGAAAAAAAGCCGTTTGCCCAGCACCAAACAGCCCCTCCCCAAGCTTCTGAGAGCTAGTGACTGTTCTGCAGCCTCTATCCTGTCTTTTGAGATGCATGGCTCCTCTATGCTGTGGTCAATATGTCTCCTCCCCCTGCCCTGTCACCCCCACCCCCAGGCCCTTCCAGACCATGGGGATTAAGCTCAACATCTACATGTGTTAGAGTCTTCTGTAAGGAAGATGGGTCTCTTCCCCCTGCTTCATGTATTTACCCACTCACATGTCTATATCAGCATGGACTTGGTATATTTTACACTCTGGGTCATAATCCTTTCTTTTTTTATTTTTATTTTGCCTGCAGTAGGTCTTCACTGCAGCGTGAAGGTTTCTCCTGTTGCTGTGCTTGGACTTAGTTGCCCCATGGCATGTGGGATCTTAGTTTCCTAACCAGGAATTGAACCTGTGTCCTCCGCATTGGAAGGCGGATTCTTAACCACTGAACCAGCAGGGATGTCCCTCATTATCTGTTTTGTTGCTCAAATTCTTCTAGCCTCGCCCTCTGGGACCTCTTTCAGGGTGGTTGCCATCCCCTTAAGCATCTCCCCATACTTCTGCTCTGGCACTGCTTTACTCTCTGCTGTTACGAGATTCTCCAGGCTTAGCAGGTACCGCCCCCCCCACCCCCGCCGCCGTCCCAGCCCCAGAATCAAAGACCTTTTTACTTACACTACTTTTGCCAACTGTTCAGCTCAGTCAGCAGTGAACACCTATCGTGAGTACCAGGCACCCTGCTGAGTGCCTGGCACAGACAGCGACTGGCTAGTCAATGTTTAACAACCAGCTCTCTGAAAAATGTAAAGGATGCACACGTATAGCATAAGGTTTAATGATATCAAGAATGTCAAGAATGTGTAACGTCTTCTTTCCAAATAACGAGAAATACAGTACTCTTTCCTGTAAATTCCACACAGCCAGCTGAGTCTCACAGAATGCTTTTATTGACTTCCATTGAATTCTTGTATCCATAGCCAATTTCTTGTTGTAGCTGATGAATGAGAGAGTTCCCAACCTGAGCACTGGTGGATATTTGGGGGTATTTTGGATATATTTGCACTTATGAGTAATAGCAGTAAAAAAGAAAGACGTTGGAACTTCGCACATTCAGCAGTGTCGTGACTTTTTTTTTTCTGCATCAGATACTAGTTTTTAAGTACTAGAGGAATGTTCCCTCAATTTTTTGTGCTACTTATAACATAATGGCTGAGGCACGACATGCTTTTTTATCATCTGCACTGTTAAGATTTTTCCCCATTACCTTCTTAAGTCGAGGCAATCAGCAAAACAAACAAAAAAATCAAGCTCTGGTGGCTCAGAGGGTAAAGCATCTGTCCACAATGCAGGAGACCTGGGTTCGATCCCTGGGACGGGAAGATCCCCTGGAGAAGGAAAAGGCAACCCACTCCAGTACTCTTGCCTGGAAAATCCCATGGACAGAGAAGCCTGGTAGGCTACAGTCCAAGGGGTCACAAAGAGTCAGACACGACTGAGTGACTTCACTTCACTTCACATGTAAACCACTATTAAACCTATTCATAAAAGTTTTGGGTTTCCCAGGTGGTGCTCAGTTCAGTTCAGTCCAGTCGCTTAGTTGTGTCCAACTCTTTGCGACCCCATGAACCGCAGCATGCCAGGCCTCCCTGTCCATCACCAACTCCCGGAGTCCACCCAAACCCATGTCCATTGAGCCAGTGATGCCATCCAACCATCTTATCCTCTGTCGTTCCCTTCTCCTCCTGCCCTCATTCTTTCCCAGCATCAGGGTCTTTTCCAATGAGTCAGCTCTTCGCATCAAGTGGCCAAAGTATTGGAGTTTCAGCTTCAGCATCAGTCCTTCCAATGAACACCCAGGACTGATCTCCTTTAGGATGAACTGGAGTGGTAAATAACCCTCCTGCCAGTGCAGGAGACATAAGAGATATGAGTTGGATCGCTGGGTTGGGATGATCCCCTGGAGGAGGGCATGGCAACCCACTCCAGTGTTCTTGCCTGGAAAATCCCATGGACAGAGGAGCCGGACAGGCTACAGTCACGGGATTGCAAAGAGTTGGATACGACTGAGTGTCTGAGCACATACACATAGGTTACTTACCACAATTTTGAAAATAAGAAACAACTTCTCTCTCTCCCTGTCTGGGCTCCACTCCTTCATGCTGGCTGCACTCTTAAGTCCAACCAGAGCACTCCAGACCCTGGTGTCCAGCCAAGTTTTCTTGGGTCTCCTTGGCTCTGATTGGATCACTTGCCCCACCAGTGCACCAAAGAGTGTGATTGGCTGATGGCTGAGCCCCACCCACAGCAGTGGACTGAGACTGGGAGAGAGATTCCTGAAATGTCCCAAGAGCCGAGTGGGTTCTGGCCTGTTCCCACTTGAGGAATGAGATATGACCACTTCCTTTAGCACCCTGGCAGTTAGTGAGCAGGGAGGCACAGGGAGGTACCTGAGCATCCCAGCAAGAAAGGAAATTCTTCCACTACTACCTGTGGTCTCTAGATTTGTTTTCTAGCTAGCAGAGGATAGAACACACTTGAATTTACCCCTTCCCACCTTCAGCCCATTCATTCTCTAAAACTTTATTAAATCAATGGGAAAAAATGATAGGAATGATTGAGGTGAGACAGCCCCAGAGAAGAGGAAGGGAGAGGATGGATGGAGAAGTCAGCGCAGGCAGGAGCAGGGCATCTCAGCTTCTGAAAGGAGAGAAAAGAAGAGAGCTTAGGTAGAGACAGAGGTGTCCACAGTGGAGAGAAATTTTAATCTACATGTAAGGTAGCGGAGTTCTGGAAGACCACCAAGTCCATTCCTGAAACAGGTTTCAGTAGGGCCTAGAGGCTGGCTAGTCGCTCAGTCTTGTCCAGCTCTGTGACCCCATGGACTGTAACTTGCCACCCTCCTCTGTCCATGCAATTCTCCAGGCAAGTGGGTAGTCATTCCCTTCTCCAGGGTATCTTCCCGACCCAGTGATGGAGCCCGAATCTTCCACATTGCAGACGGAGTCTTTACCTTCTGAGCCACCAAGGAAGCCCAGGGCCAGTGTCATTATAAGTGCTGGAGCAGGGACTTCCCGGTGGTCCAGTGGTTAAGAATTCACCTTGCAATGCAGGAGACTGGGGTTTGATCCCTGGTTAGGGAACTAAGATTCCACATCCTGCAGGGCAACTAAGCCTGAGTGCCACACCTAGAGAGCCCACGCGCCACAACTAGAGGGTCCGCTCGCAACAACAGCAAAAGATCTGGCGTGACGCAACTAAGGCCTGATGCAGCCCCCACAAAAAATGCTGGGCCAGGTGTCCCCAGACAATTGGAGTTTAATTTCCTCGAACACTGCTCTCACTGACTCCAAAAAAAGCCTTTGGAGGAATTCACCGGATTCTTGACTTGGCTGGGAAAAGCTGTAGCTAAAAGACTGGTTTGGGAGCCCAAACAAGTGGAGAAACTTCCTCTTGAACACGGTCCAGCTGGAGTTCTCGGAAGTTCTGTCTGCCAGTGCTCCTATTTCGGAAGCCTTCTGTCCTGTTTCTCATTATGTGTCCCTGTCTGGGGAAAGAGACACGTGACCCCACACAGGCGGCGAACCTTTAAACTTAGCTTCTTACTTGAAAAGTGTGTTGCTTTTTCTTCCAGGATTCTAGGGGGAAGGGTGGGCATGGGTGATAAGAAAGGATAGAGAAACGGAGAGGGAAAGAGCTCATCAGACCCTAATCCGACCACCCCTCCCCCCACCATCACCTGAGCTTGATGAGTTCCTTAACCCAGCAGTCCCCCGACCTTTCGGTCACCAGGGACCAGTTCCATAGAATACAATTTTACCCTGGAACCAGGTGGCAGGGGGTGGGCTGGGGGATGGTTTCGGGATGACTGAAGTGCGTTACATTTATTGTGCACTTTATTTCTATTATTATTACATCAGCCCCGCCTCAGACCATCAGGCATTAGATCCCGGAGGCTGGGGACCCCTGCCTTAACCTCTCCCAGCCTCATTTGTAAACCGGGCATAAAGAGATCTCCTTCCCCTATTGTGAGGAAGATGAGTAAAGTACAATAAATGGTAGCACTCATGACGTCATGTCTTAACCACTAGGCAGAGGGAGAAACCGCCATGACAGCATCAAGCCAAGACAAAGCCAGGTGTCAGCACCTCTCTCAGCATTTGCTTCTCCCGGTTTAGATTCTCTTTTGAAAGTAGCTACAGACATCTTCTGCTGGGGTCCCTCGATAGATATTTATGGAGTATCTGCCAAGAATAGGGTGGGTGTTGAGGATCACAAGCTAATGAACCAGCTGGGGTGCCTGCCACCCCAGAGTCTTGGCTTTGGGGGACAGATGTAGTAGGAATGCCAGAAAGACACGCAGTGTGGATGGAAAGAAAGCAGGCCATGGGGTCCTGGAGAGCTGGGCTTGAAGCTCGGAGATTTGTCAATTCATTCTTTCAACCAGTCCTTTTAAAAACAATATTTATTTATGGTGACACTGGGTCTTCCTTGCTGTCCGCGGGCTTTCTCTAGTTGTGGTGTGTGGGGGCTACTCTCTAGTTGCCTTGTGTGGGCTTATTGCAGTGGCTTCTCTTGTTGCAGGGCCTAGACTCTAGACACACAGGCTTCATTAGTTGTGGTTCGAGAGCTCTAGAGCATGGGCTCAGTAGTCGTGGAGCACGGGCTTAGTTGCCCTGCAGCATGTGGGATCCTCCCGGACCAGGGATTGAACCCGTGTACCCTGCATTGGCAAGCAGATTCTTAATGGCTGGGCCACTAGGGAAGTCCTCAACTGATATTTGAGGGCCTACTCTGTACACACCAAGGGTTTATTCTAGGTGCTGAGGATACAGTGTTGAGCAAGATGGACAAAACGCTCTTATGTCTTAGAGATGGCATTCTACCAGCTCAGCTGCTCACTACCAAATCTATGATCTTGGGAAGGTCACTAAGTCATACTCAGCCCCAGGCTCATCACAGAGTGTTAGGTGTATTAAATGAGGTAATGGATGCAAATCTCTTGGTAGGGTGCTTGGCATGAAGGCTGCACCCAACAAATGGTGGTGCAGTGATGTGCCATGTGACCCATGTGGGGATCACCATCCCAGATTTGGGGAGAGTCTGGGAAGGCTTCCTGGAGGAAGTGACTTATATGATGAAACCTAGGACAGCAATCACATCGCTGGGACAGGAGGGTGGAGACCACCCCAGCTGCTCATAACCTCCCCTGACCCTCTTGTCTGCCCTTGCAGGTCTCCTTCCCATGGGCAATGGGCCCAGCACCTTGGCCCAGGCCACAGCCATCTCGGGCCACACAGCAGCTGAACCAGTCACCCTCGCCACCGCAGGTCCCCTTCCACCCGGGCGTCCAGCCAGTGCCAGTGCAGAGGAGCTGGTCCCAGGGCTTCCCCAGGCCCACCGTGGTCCCGCCTGCCTCTCACAAGCGGCCCATGAGTGCCAGCGGGAAGATGTTCTCCTTTATGGTGGACGGCACTGCCCACGGGGTTCCCATCATCAAACAAGGTACTCGGGCGCTTCCGTGGTGGCTTCGGGGATGGGCTCATGGACAGGAGGATGGGGCTCAGTTTTTGCTTAATTTCTCCAACTGTAAAGTGGAACATTATCAATTGTGAAAAAAACAACTGGGATAAACAGAAAACAGTGAAAGATCTCATCCTTACCATCCGGACTGCCCCCTGTTGGCTTCTTGGTACAAATCCCTCCAGATTTTGTGCCCATCCACACATATCAGTCAGTACCTCTGCAACGAATGTGTGTGTGCGTGTGTGCATGTTTGTACATATATATGAATATATATGAATGTGTATCAGAATCTGTATTTGTATACTTTGACAGAAATATGAGTAACTGAAATTCCTCCTGCTTCAGAGGTTTTAAATATTTTATTACCATTTTGCAAGTTAGAGGAGACAGAGGCTTATGGAGAAAATTACTTCTCTGGAGGTGATACATTCAATCTAATCTCACCTGATGCTTTTCGGTGAAATTTAAGGCTGGTTATCTCGAGGACTGTCACTCACAGCCTGGTCACTTTGGGAACAGAAAACCATCAGGGATTCGTTTCCCCCTCCTCCGCCCCAGAAGGCTTCATGGCATTTGGGGAGGAGACTTCCTGTCTGTCACCATCCTCTTGGCCTCACTAGCCTCGCTGGCAGAGTAGCTAGGTCGACTTAGTCCCTGGCATGATTCCCAGATTTCTTCTGTGGCCCCTGTCAAGCAGGTCCCATTCTCTGTTCTCTGGGTCCCAGCTCCAGACCCCTCTGAGTCCCCAGATCTCTCACTGGCTCCACACCCTCCCTTGGTTTCCCTCAGGACCACTCACCTAGTCACCTCACTCAGCCACTCAAGTAATAGTTATTAGGCTATTCTGAAGGTAGTGAGTTATCTCAATTGATTGTTCACAGTCGGTTACAGGTCAGTTCAGTTCAGCTGCTCAGTTGTGTCCAACTCTGTGTGACCCCATGGACTGCAGCACGCCAGGCCATCACCAACTCCCAGAGCTTGCTCAGACTCACGTGCATCAAGTCGGTGATGCCACCCAACCATCTCATCCTCTGTTGTCCCTTTCTCCTCCTGCCTTCAATCTTTCCCAGCATCAGGGTCTTTTCCAATGAGTCAGTTCTTCACATCAGGTGGCCATAAGTACTGAAGTTTCAGCTTCAGCATCTGTCCTTCCAATGTATATTCAGGATTGATTTCCTTTAGGATGGACTGGTTTGTTCTCCTTGCTGTGCAAGGGACTCTCAAGAGTCTTCTCCAACACCACAGTTCAAAAGCATCAATTCTTTAGCACTCAGCTTTCTTTATAGTCCAACTCTCACATCCATACATGACTGCTGGAAAAAACATAGCTTTTACTATATGCACTTTTGCCGGCAAAGTAATATGTCTACTTTTTAATATGCTGTCTAGGTTGGTCATAGCATTTCTTTCAAGGAGCAAGCATATTTTAATTTCATGGCTGAAGTCACCATCTGCAGTGATTTTGGAGCCCAAGACAATAATGTCTTTCAATGTTTCCATTGTTTCCCGAATGGAAACATTAGGACCAGATGCCATGATCTTAGTTTTTTGAATGTTGAGTATGAAGCCAACCTTTTCACTCTCCTCTTTCCCTTTCATCAAGAGGCTCTTTAGTTCTTCTTCACTTTCTGCCATAAGGGTGGTGTCATCTGTGTATTTGAGGTTATTGGTTATTGATGTTTCTCTTGGCAATCTTGATTCCAGGTGGTGCTTCATCAAACCCAGTATTTCGCATGATGTACTCTGCATATAGGGCTTCCCATGTGGCTCAGCTTGTAAACAATCTGCCTGCAATGTGGGAGACTTGGGTTTGATCCCTGGTTGGGAAGATCCTGGTTGCGAACTATACAAAAAAGATCTTCACAACCCAGATAATCATGATGGTGTGATCACTCACCAAGAGCCAGACATTCTGGAATGTAAAGCCAAGAGGGCCTTAGGAAGCATCACTACAAACAAAGCTAGTGGAGGTATTAGAATTCCAGTTGCGCTATTTCAAATCCTAAAAGATGATGCTGTGAAACTGTGGCACTCAACATGCCAGCAAATTTGGAAAACTCAGCAGTGGCCACAGGACTGGAAAAAGTCAGTTTTCATTCCAATCCCAAAGAAAGGCAATGCCAAAGAATGCTCAAACTACCGCACAGTTGCACTCATCTCACACACTAGCAAAGTAATGCTCAAAATTCTCCAAGCCAGGCTTCAACAGTACATGAACCAAGAACTTCCAGATGTTCAAGCTGGATTTAGAAAAGGCAGAGGAACCAGAGATCAAATTTTCAACATCGTTTTATCATCAAAAAAGCAAAAGAGTTCCAGAAACACTCCTGCTTTATTGACTATGCCAAAGCCTTTGACTGTGTGGATCACAACAAACTGTGGAAAATTCTTCAAGAGATGGGAATACCAGACCATCTGACCTGCCTCCTGAGAAATCTGAATGCAGGTCAAGAAGCAACAGAACTGGACATGGAACAACAGACTGGTTCCAAATAGGAAAAGGAGTATGTCAAGACTGTATATTGTCACCCTGCTTATTTAACTTATATGCAGAGTACATCATGAGAAACGCTGGACTGGAGGAAGCACAAGTTGGAATCAAGATTGCTGGGAGAAATATTAATAACCTCAGATATGCAGATGGCACCACCCTTATGGCAGAAAGCAAGGAACTAAAGAGCCTCTTGATGAAAATAAAAGAAGAGAGTGAAAAAGTTGGCTTAAAACTCAACATTCAGAAAACGAAGATCATGGCATCTGGCCCCATCACTTTGTGGCAGATAGATGGTGAAACAATGGAACATTGGAACAATGGAAACAATGGAACAGTGACAAACTTTATGTTGGGGGCTCCAGAATCACTGCTGATGGTGACTACAGCCATGAAATTAAAAGACGCTTGCTCCTTGGAAGAAAAGTTATGACCAACCTAGACAGCATATTCAAGCCAACAAAGGTTTCTAGTTTTTCCAGTAGTCGTGTATGGATATGAGAGTTGGACCATAAAGGAAGTTGAGTGCCAAAGAATTGATGCTTTTGAACTATGTTGTTGGAGAAGACTTTTGAGAGTCCCTTGGACAGCAAGGAGATCCAACCAGTCCATCCTAAAGGAGATCAATCCTGAATATACTTTGGAAGGACTGATGCTGAAGCTGAAACTCCAATACTTTGGCCATCTGATGCAAAGAACTGACTCATTTGAAAAGATCCTGATGCTGGAAAAGATTGAAGGTGGGGGAAGAGGATGACAGAGGATGAGATGGTTGGATTGCATCACTGACTCAATGAACATGTGTTTGAGTAAACTCCAGGAGTTGGTGATGGACAGGGAGGCCTGGCATGCCGCAGACCATGGGGTCGCAGAGAGTCAGACATGACTAAGAGACTGAACTGAACTGAACTGGGAAGATCCCCTGGAGAAGGGAAAAGCTACCCACTCCAGTACTCTGGCCTAGAGAATTCCATGGACTGTATAATCTATGGGGTCACAAACAGTCAGATACAACTGAGTGACTTTCACTTTCACTCTGCATATAAGTTAAATAAGCAAGGTGACAATATACAGCCTTGATGTACTCCTTTCCCAATTTAGAACCTGTCCATTTTTCCATGTCCGTTTCTAACTGCTACTTCTTGACCTGCGTACAGATTTCTCAGGAGGCAGGTCAAGTGGTCTGGTATTCCCATCTCTTGAAGAATTTTCCACAGTTTGTTGTGATCCACACAGTCAAAGGCTTTGGCATAGTCAATAAAGTAGAAGTAGATGTGTTTCTGGAACTCTTGCTTTTTCAATGATAAAACGATGTTGAAAATTTGATCTCTGGTTCCTCTGCCTTTTCTAAATCCAGCTTGAACATCTNGGCACAGTAAAGGACAGAAATGGTATTGATATAACAGAAGCAGAAGACATTAAGAAGAGGTGGCAAGAACATACAGAAGAACTATACAAAAAAGATCTTTATGACCCAGATAACCATGATAGTGTGATCACTGGACTAGAGCCAGACATCCTGGAAAGTGAAGCCAAGTGGGCCTTAGGAAGCATCACTACAAACAAAGCTAGTGGAGGTATTGGAATTCCAGTTGCGCTATTTCAAATCCTAAAAGATGATGCTGTGAAACTGTGGCACTCAACATGCCAGCAAATTTGGAAAACTCAGCAGTGGCCACAGGACTGGAAAAAGTCAGTTTTCATTCCAATCCCAAAGAAAGGCAATGCCAAAGAATGCTCAAACTACCGCACAGTTGCACTCATCTCACACACTAGCAAAGTAATGCTCAAAATTCTCCAAGCCAGGCTTCAACAGTACATGAACCAAGCACTTCTAGATGTTCAAGCTGGATTTAGAAAAGGCAGAGGAACCAGAGATCAAATTTTCAACATTGTTTTATCATTGAAAAAGCAAGAGTTCCAGAAACACATCTACTTCTGCTTTATTGACTATGCCAAAGCCTTTGACTGTGTGGATCACAACAAACTGTGGAAAATTCTTCAAGAGATGGGAATACCAGACCACTTGACCTGCCTCCTGAGAAATCTGTACGCAGGTCAAGAAGTAGCAGTTAGAAACAGACATGGAAAAATGGACAGGTTCTAAATTGGGAAAGGAGTACATCAAGGCTGTATATTGTCACCTTGCTTATTTAACTTATATGCAGAGTGAAAGTGAAAGTCACTCAGTTGTGTCTGACTGTTTGTGACCCCATAGATTTTACAGTCCATGGAATTCTCTAGGCCAGAGTACTGGAGTGGGTAGCTTTTCCCTTCTCCAGGGGATCTTCCCAGTTCAGTTCAGTTCAGTCTCTCAGTCATGTCTGACTCTCTGCGACCCCATGGTCTGCGGCATGCCAGGCCTCCCTGTCCATCACCAACTCCAACCAATGCAATTGTACGGTAGTTCGAGCATTCTTTGGCATTGCCTTTCTTTGGCATTGGAATGAAAACTGACTTTTTCCATTCCTGTGGCCACTGCTGAGTTTTCCAAATTTGCTGGCATGTTGAGTGCCACAGTTTCACAGCATCATCTTTTAGGATTTGAAATAGCGCAACTGGAATTCCAATACCTCCACTAGCTTTGTTTGTAGTGATGCTTCCTAAGGCCCACTTGGCTTCACTTTCCAGGATGTCTGGCTCTAGTCCAGTGATCACACTATCATGGTTATCTGGGTCATAAAGATCTTTTTTGTATAGTTCTTCTGTATGTTCTTGCCACCTCTTCTTAATGTCTTCTGCTTCTGTTATATCAATACCATTTCTGTCCTTTACTGTGCCCATCTTTGCATGAAATGTTCCAGAACTCAAATAATAGTTATTATTCTGAAACATACAAACTAAGGAGCATATGAAACCTCTCTCTACAGTTTACATCATCATCCTCTAAGGAACGCTCACTTATCTACCACCCAAGTTAAGAAATTACTCAGGCAGTTCTCCCTAACATTTTAATGTGAAAATTTTCAAACATACAGCAAAGTAAAAAGAATTTTAAAAAGAACAGCTCCCCTCCTAATTCTACTATTAACATATTTCTGTGCATGCTCAGTCACTAAGTTGTGTCTGACACTTTGTGTCTCCATGGACAGTAGCCCACCAGGCTCCTCTGTCCATGGGATTTCCCAGGCAAGAATACGGGAGTGGGTTGCCATTTCCTTCTCCAGGGTATCTTCCCATCCCAGGGTTTGAACTTGGATCTTCTACATTGCCAGCAGATTCTTTACCACTGAACCATCAGGGAAGCTTTAGTCATTTAGCATATATACTATTAACTAGAATTCAGTGTTTTTTGTCTCTTTCATGTGAGATTAACATGCAAGGTGTATTTGTCATCATGACCGCATAAGAAATTCTCCCCAGAATTTTAAGCCTAAAGCAAGAAACAAGCATGTTATCATATACAGTTTCTGTGGGTCAGGAATCTGGGAGCAGCTTAGCAGGTCGTCCGTGGCTCAGGTCCCTTGTAAGACTGCATCATCTGAAGGCCTGACTGGGGCTGGAGGATCCACTTCTAACATAGCGTGCTCACATAGGTGTGAGCAGGAGGCCTCACTTCCTCACTATGGGGATCTGCCCAGAGAGCGGCTCCAGTATTCTCATGAACATCAGTCTGCAGCTGGCTCCTCCTGAGCGAGTGATCCAGGAGAGCAAGGTGGAAAAAGCAACATCTCTTATGACTAAGCCTCAGTAGTCACTCCCTGTCATTGCTGCAGTGTCCTATTGATTACACAGGGCGTCCATCTCCAGGATGGGAGAAGACTGCACACAGGCTGAAGACCAGGAGGCAAGAATTATTGGCACTCATCTTGAAGGCTGGCTACTGCAGTCTGCCCTCTGGTCCTCAGTGATTCACCCTCCTCCAACCCTCTCCTGCGCCGCTCCCCCAAATCTCACCTCATTACAGCATCAGCTCAAATTCCAGAATCAAGTCCAGGCACAGATGAGGCTCATGGGTGTAGTTCCTTAAGTTCAGTTCATCAAGTACTATTTCAGAAATCTGAAGACCGATGAACAAAGTGTCTGTCCCTCACATACCCAACATACAATGGTGGGACAGACACAGCATAACTGCTACATACCCTCCTCTAATTAAAAAGGGAAAAAGATAAGAAACACACAGGCGTCACTGGCCCAAAGTAATTCTGAAATCCAGCTGGGAAAATCTTAGCAGTTCCTTGATAGGGCCCCAGTCCAGCTCTTGCCCAGAAACGACATTCCAGGGCTCTTGGTTCTGCCCTCCTGTCTCTAAGCTCTGCCCTGTGAATTGTTCTGCCTTTCCCATCGAAGGTATCACATGGTTGCAGCTGCAACCCGTGTCTGCTTCCTGCCTACAGAAGCTTGTGGGTCCAGAAGCTTCTTTTAGTTTTGTGAGTCTCTGTCGGTCTCCGTTGCCAGTTCTTCTTATGTGGCTTCATCCTATTAGGTGAAACCCATGTTGCTGTTCAGTCGCTCAGTTGTGTTCAACTCTTTGCGACCCCATGGACTGCAGCATGCCAGGCTTCCCTGCCCTTCACCATTTCCTGGAGCTTGCTCAAACTCATGTTCATTGAGTTGGTGATGCCATCCAACCATCTCATCCTTTGTAGTCCCCTTCTCCTCCTGCCTTCAATCTTTTCCAGCATCAGGGTCTTTTCCAATGAGTAGGCTCTTCCCATCAGGTGGCCAAACTATTGGAGCTTCAGCATCAGTCCTTCCAATGAAAATTCAGGGTTGATTTCCTTTAACATTTACTGGCTTAATCTCTTTGCAGTCCAAGGGACTCTCAAGAGTCTTCTCCAACACCACAGTTCAAAAGCATCAGTTCTTCAGTGGTCAGCCTTCTTTATGGTCCAACTCTCACATCCATACACGACTACTGGAAAAACTATAGCTTTGACTACACAGACCTTTGTCAGTGAAGTAATGTCTCTGCTTTTTAATACATTATCTAGGTTTGTCATGGCTTTTCTTCCAAGGAGCAAGTGCCTTTTAATTTCAAGGCTGTAGTCACCATCTGCAGGGATTTTGGAGCCCAAGAAAATAAAGTCTCTCACTGTTTCTATTGTTTCCCCATCTATTTGCCGTGAAGTGATGGAACCAGATGCCACAATCTTCGTTTTTTGAATGTTGAGTTGTAAGCCAGCTTTTTCACTCTGCTCTTTCACCTTCATCAAGTGTCTCTTTAGTTCCTCTTTGCTTTCTGCCATTAGGGTGGTGTCATCTGCATATCTGAGGTTATTGATATTTCTCTCGGCAATCTTGATTCCAGCTTGTGCTTCATCCAGCCCTGCATTTCGCATGATGTACTCTGCATATAAGTTAAAAAAAAGCAGGTTGACAATGGGCAAAACCCATGCTCACAGGTCTTTTTTTTGACACAAGCCCTTCCACCTTGGGCTTCTGCCAACGCTGCCCAAGCTTCTTAGAAGCCCAGTGCCTAGACCAAACATCTCTGGGACACTGCCCTGAGTCTGTGTTCTGAACACAGGATTTTTACAGTCACTTCAGTCTCTTCTTTAGATTGTGTTTTCTTGAGAGCACCCTTGATTTGATCTTTGCCCAGAGTCTATTTCTTACATGTCATTTGCCCCCTGCACAGGCAGGAAACTTTCAAGCCCAGAGCATTGAGTACTGATAGAATAGCCCTTTCTTTAACTGTCTCTACCCCTCACATGGGCTTCCCAGGTGGCACTAGTGGTAAAGAAACCGTCTCCCAATGCAAGTAGTGCAAGAGACATGGGTTCAATCCCTGGGTCAGGAAGATCCCTTGGAGTAGGAATGCAACCCCCTCCAGTATTTCTTGCCTGGAAAATTCCGTGGACAGAGGAGCCTGGAGAGCTACACTCCATGGGGCCGCAAAGAGGCATGACTGACCAAGCACCCCTTCACATTTCACTGTAAATAAGTAGTAAGAAGTAACCAGGTGCTCCTTCCACACTCTTGCCTGGAGCTCTCTTTAGCTTGGTCAGTCAGCTCGTCAGGAACATTTTCTCTTCCCACATGATGACAGGCAGTGTGCTATTAAGACTTCTGCCACCACCTAACAAGGATCCCTTGACCCCAGTAACATTTTCCTCCCTCTCCTGGAAACGACCCCTCACTGCCTCCTCAAAGGCCTTTGAGCTCCTACTAACAAACCTTCTAACAGGCCTTCTCAAAGGCTCTCAGCAAAAGTCCTCCAGCTTCTGGCCACTCTTCCGCCCCAAACCACTCCACCATTCAGGGCTTTTGTTAAATTTCACACCAATCCTGCTGCCAAAAGTCAGTATTCACTACTCATTGCAGCCGACACGTTACTCCAGGGTGTGAGGGTCTAAAACAACAGTGAGGAGTGTCCCTGATGGCTCAGTGGTGAAGAATCCTCCCGCTAAAGGAGGAGACACAGTTCTATCCATGATCTGGAAAGATCCCTCATGCCACAGAACAACTAAGCTCGTGCATCCCAACTATTGAGCCTGTGCTCTAGAGCCCACAAGCCGAGACCACTGAAGCCCCAAAGGCCTAGAGCCTGTGCTCTGCAACAGGAGAAGCCACTGCAGTGAGAAGCCCACACTAAGCAGGAACCCCCACTCCCTGCAACTAGAGAAAGCCCAAGCACAGCAGTCAAGAGCCAGCACAGCCAAATAAATATATTTAAAATAAAACAACAGTAAGCATGAAACTTCAATACTTTGGCCACCTCATGCGAAGAGTTGACTCACTGGAAAAGACCCTGATGCTGGGAGGGATTAGGAGTAGGAGGAGAAGGGGACAACAGAAGATGAGATGGCTGGATGGCATCACCGACTCGATGCAGATGAGTTTGGGTGAACTCTGGGAGTTGGTGATGGACATGGAGGCCTGGTGTGCTGCGACTCATGGGGTCACAAAGAGTCGGACATGACTGAGCGACTGAACTGAACTGAAGCATTTATTATCTCACAGTTTCTCTGAGTCAGGAATTTGGGATTGGCTGAGCTGGGTGATTTGGGCTTGGGGTTTCTCATGAGGTTGCTATCATGGTCTCACCTAGGGCTGTGATCATCAGGAGGCCCTCCTGGGGCTGAAGGGCCCATCTCTGTGATGGTTCCCTCCACAGCTTTTAGTAGGAGGCCTCAGTTCTTCACCAGGTGGACCTGTCCATAGGCTGCTGAGTGTCCTTGTGACGCATCTGCTGACTCCTCCAGACAAGTGGTCTTGGACAGTAAGGCAGAAGCCACAATGTCTTTTATGACCTAGTCTCAGGCCAACACAGGTCTGTAGAGTCCAAGTTATGGTTTGTACACCTTGACTATGTACAGATGTGAGAGTTGGACCATAAAGAAGGCTAAGCACCAAAGAATTGATGCTTTTGAACTGTGGTGCTAGAGAAGACTCTTGAGAGTCCCTTGGACAGCAAGGAGATCATACCAGTCAATCCTAAAGGAAATCAACCCTGAATATTCATTGGAAGGACTGATGTTGGAGAGGACTGAGAACAAGAGGAGAAGGGGGGTGACAGAGGATGAGATGGTTGGATGGCATCATTGATTGAATGAACATGAGTCTGAACAAACTCCAGGAGATAGTGATGGACAGGGAAGCCTGGCATGCTGCCGTCTATGGGGTCACAAAGAGTCAGACATAACAGATCAACTAAACAACAACTGTAATCAGTGGATTTTGCCATCAGTTTTTCCAATGCCATGTTGAAACTGGGGCTTCTCTAAGGGATGTACACTCCCCCTGGAGAAGTGAAGGATGAATCCTGTGGCTTAGAGGCCTTCACATCTACCTGGGGCTCTATCCCCTTAGCTTCCCAGCCATATCTCATCTGTTTCCATACATTCACCCTGACTTCCCTGACACTCCGTCCTCTGAGAAGGGCTTTCAACTTCCTGTGTGATGGAGAGCTCCTTCCTGTCTGGGCCTGTCTACTCCACTCTTTGGAGCACTCTATGCTCCAGTCCTCCAGGTTGGCTCTTGATAGAAAACATCTATTTTTGAGGGCTCTGAAAAAAAACCCATCCCCTCTTAATGAAGCTGGGGTTTTCAGCTAAAGTTGGTTTACTGTTAGACTGTTGCCTTGCTATAGATTTGGAAAATCCTATTTGAAAACCCAAGGCCAAGGCCTTATTTATCGTAGGCCAGGTCAGGGTTTCTCCATCTCGGCACGGTGACATCTGGGACTGGATAACTCCTTGTTGTAGGGTCTGTCCTGTTCATTTTAGAACATTTAGCAGCATCCCTGGCTCCTTCCCACTTGATCCCAGCAGCAACCCTACCCCCCGACTCTCTGAGTGTGATACTCAGAAATGTCTCCAGTCTTTGCCAGAAGTCAAAACATCCTTGTGCCTGAAGGCTGAATCACCCCATTCTAAGTTAATAGTCATCTTTCCTTTCCCACAAGGCAATAAAACCTCAGCTCCAAAACCACCAAATCTTAATGGCAAGAGCTCACGGGAGGTGGAGAAGAATTACCGAGAACAGAAAATACATTGGGTGAATTTTTTTAAATAGCATCCAATTTATATATAATTTTTCTCCCAATAATGGGATTCTGTGAACCTAACATTGGTAACCTGCTTTTTGAAATTCAATAATATATCATAAATGTCTTCCCACTTCAGTAAATTTACTGCATAGAGGTTAGGAGAGGTTGGGCTCAGAATCCAACAAACCTGGGCTCATACCCACATACCAGCTGTGTGTCCTTGAGCAGGTGACTTGGCATCTCTGTACTGCATATCACTCACTTATAAAATGGAAACAGGAATGTTGTTGTTCAGTCACTAAGTTGTGTCCGACTCTTTGCAACCCCATGGACGGTATCAAGCCAGGCTTCCGTGTCCTTCACCAGAGATGGAAATAGTAATGCCTATCTCACCAGGTTGTCATGAAGACAGAATCAGGTCCTGCCTGTTAGTGCCAAGCACAGTACCTGATGCATACTGAACACTCAATAAATGGTGAAATATTAAAAAAATTAAATGATTATCTACCCATGATTGTCATTTAACTTTTATTTACAACTTACCATATGTAGCAACGTCTTGAAGACATAGTTAATATATGTAACTTTATTCTGTATTTTCCACGTCTGCTATAGATGTGTTATCATACTTTCATAATTGAAAGAAAATTTTTAAAAGAAAGAAATGACAAAAAAATGAGACACAGTTAAGGTGCACACTTGCTGCCCCTTTGTAGACTGATGATTACTGGATGAGCACCAGGACAGGCAAGCTTCCCTTGTGGCTCAGCTGGTAAAGAATCTGCCTGCGATGAGGGAGACCTGGGTTCAATCCCTGAGTTGGGAAGATCCCCTGGAGAAGGGAAAGGCGACCCATTCCAGTATTCTGGCCTGGAGAATGCCATGGACGTTTAATCCATGGAGTAGCAAAGAGCCAAACACAACAGAGAGACTTTCACACACACACACCAGGACAGGCAGTGGATTGTTAAAATACTGAAGTAACTCCCTTGCTGTTTGGCAAATAGGTCCTGCTGGAAACTTCTTAAAGTGCCCCTGTCTCTACCTCTGCCATCCCACCCAATCCCCCAGCCCTCCTGGCCCTCCCTGGGGATTCTCCCCACTAGGATCTCCAAGGGATCCAGTAGGCAAGAGGGTCTGTTCTGAACTGAGTTACACCGGTTTGGTCAGACGTGGCCCTTAGGTCCTTTTTGATAATGTTAATGGGAACAGGGGAAACAGGAAGAGCTACAAAGATAGCTCAGTCCCACAGTTGTATACAACTCTGTGACCCCATGGACTGTAGCCCGCCAGGCCTCTCTGTCCATAGAATTTTCCAGGCAAGAATACTGAGTGGGTTGCCATTTCCTGCTCCAGTGTTGATAAATAATAGTAGCCTGTAAAGACATTTGGGCTGGGTGAGGGGAAGCTGCCCCAGCACCTCACAGCCTGGGTGTAAGGAAAGCGAGTCTCAGAGCACGTTCTGCCCCCACAAAGACTCTCAGTGAACACACTTTCGGCAGCAAAGCGATCCCATCGTTCAGCCTGCTCCATAGGTTTGATGATCACCTCACAGGGTCTCAGAGCATTTTGAGTTACCCCTAGAGACAGCAGCAGACATCAGAGCTTTAAGCTGAGACTGGACACTCGCCCTGTTAGGGTCAGACTCCAGGGCCTGCCCCGGGGCACAGCTTAGGCAGTCCCTTCCTCCATTGGACCCCTGGGAGCTGGTTTCTAGCATTCAGCATGCCAAGTAACAGGCCACACTGTTACCAGGAAGAACCATTTCTGACCTTTGGGAGGCACAACTGCCTCTGGTCTACGGCCTGTCTAATGCAGTGCTGCCTGGCCACACCAGGACTGAGAACCGCAGATTCGGGATCTGACCGCCTCTAGCCTGCAAGTTAAACGACCTGCAGGCATATAGCACCAAGCACACTATGCTGAATATTTAGAAACTAAGGTGCATGCCTGTGATGATCCCTGATGCATGACAGGGCCCAGAATTTGGCTGCACGTTATAGTCAAACCTGTACCAGGAGAGGATTTTTTTTTAATAGGCTGCGTCCACTGGAGGTTCTAGGATCCACAGACATGTTTAAAAGCTTGGTAGGGTGGGAATCACTGACTCTGAAGTGCATAAATAAAAAATGCAGAAGCCAAATGAATAAATGATGGAATAAATGGCCACAAACACGTCGGTGCTTGCTTCATTCATCATTCATGTTAACACCCATTAAAGTTTCACTGACTTTGAAAACATTTGGATCAGTTTCTCACTTCACAAGAAGATAAGAATGTGCAGTGACTGCCCAGAAACCAAAGTCAGTTGGAAATTTAAAATACACTGCTTGGAGCCAAGTGATCTCACAAGCAGAATTATGGAAATCTTTACGAAAGTTTCTACACCCAAAAAAAAAAAAAAAATTATTCAGTCTTGATGTGAATTGTGTCTGATGTGATTGAAAGTGAGATCCCTAAACATAATGTCACATCCCCCAAAAGTCATGTTAACAGCCCTTGTAATAATGGGATTAATAAGCAAACAATCAGGAAAGCTTGTATGTTTATCAAGTGGGTTCCAGTTAATACATCGGGTAGGGTTGTACAGTGGACCACAATGCTGTCATTAAAAAGAACCTAGTACAGGGACTTCCCTGGTCCAGTGGTTAGGAACCTGCCTCCCAGTGCAGTGGATGGGGGTTTGATCCTTGATCAGGGAACTAAGCTCCCACATGGCGAGGGGCAGCTAAGCCTGCACACCACAGCTAGAGAGCCCCCGTGCTCTGGAACCCACCCGCCACAACTGGAGAGAAGCCCGCTCACCCACACGTAAGACCCAACACAGCCAAAGATAAATATATATTTTTAAAAAGAACCAAGTACAGCCACAAATGCTGACTATTTTTAATATTGTTAGGTGAAAAATCTCTGTTATGTAAATCCATTTTTTTTTTTTTAATATTGTTAGGAGAAAAATCTCTGTTATGTAAATCCATTTTTGTTTTTGTTTGTTGGCTGTGAGATCTTAGTTCCCCAACCAGGGATTGAATCCGAGCCCTTGGCAGGGAAAGCAGAGTCCTAACCACTGGACAGCCAGGGAATTCCCCCATTTTTGTTTTTTGTTAAAGATATGACTAGGGCCTTCCCTGGTGGTCCAGTGTTAAGACTTCACCTTCCAGTGCAGGGGGTACTGGTTTGATCCCTGGAAGGGGAGTTAAGATCCCATGTGCCTCATGGCCAAAAAAACGGAAGCACAGAGCAGAAGCATTATTGTAATGAGTTCAATAAAGACTTAAAAAGGAAAACAGGTCAGCCTCAAAAAAAAAAAATCTTAAATAAAATAAAAGATGGGACTGCAATTTAAAAATAGCTGGACTTCGTGGCGCAGTAGATAAGAATCTGCCTTCCAGTGCAGGGGACACAGGTTCAGTCCCTGGTCTGCGAAGATTCCACCTGCCATGGAGCCACTAAGCCCAGCACCACAACTGCTGATCCCACGTGCTGCAGCTGCTGAACCTGTGCTCCCTAGAGCCCGTGCTCTGAACAGGAGAAACCACTGCAGTGAGGAGTTCATGCGCCACAACTAGAGAGCAGCTCCCACTCACTGCAGTAGAGGAAAGCCCAATAAATAAATTAAAAAATACGCAGTGGGCCCGATTTGGCCTTAGGGCCATAGTTTGCCCACCCCCGCTCTACATCATTATTCTATTTACTCTCCAAAGAGCCCTTTATAATAGAGACTGTTAGTGTCCCTACGTTATATATGCAGCTGAGGGAGATTAAATGACGTGCACAGGTCCTCAGCTCTTACGCGGCCTAGAAATAAGTCTGGAAAGGGCTGCATCAAAGTGCACCAGCACAGCTAACCCAGGGAAAGAGGAAGAGGCGGCTCTTCCCCTTACCGACATTCCTGTTGATGATGTCATTGCATGAGTTTCATGAATGTGAAGGTTAATCTGAAGATATCCCCTAAGATTTTGGGGAAACTTACAATCTCCTCTGCATTCTCTGTCGCCCGTGTGTGTTAGTGTGGACCAACGCCGTGGACCTATCAGACCAACCAGTGGCCGAGGAAATTCCCGGGGCAGGATCCGCCAGAGAGATGTTTGTGGATCATGACTTGGCCCAGCAGGAGAAGGTGAGGGATCTCGGGGAGGACAGAGCTGCAGTGGCAAGAGGAACCCACAGAGGGATTGCCACTGCCTCTTGCTCTTTGTGACTCTAGAAGTGCCTTTTTTATTTTATTTTTTTAATACTTCCAAGAAATCACCTCTTGCTCCCAAGACATTCAGCCAAAAGTTTGGTTACTGCTCATTTTATCCCAAATAGCATCTACCACTGCAAGGTACTGAGCACCTCCTGTGTGCTGGGCCATGTCCTGTGCACTTGACATTTCCTTGGCTTGTTAATCCTTATCATCTTCAGGATAGATTTTATCTCCCTCACTTTGCAGATGAGGAAACTGAAGCTCAGAGAGGTTAAGTAACTTGTTTAAGGTTGCCCAGGGTAAGAAGCAGTGTTAGGATTCAAACCTAGGTCTGGTTAACTTCCCAGCAGGTACTTCTAACACACACATGTAGTAATCACTTGGTCAGCTTCGAGTGATGGAACAGTGATGATGTATAAATACATTTCTGGCAGGAAGAAGTGAACACTGAAGTCAGGGGAGGCCCAAGCAAAGAAAGAGACTCATTAAAGAATTAGGGAGGTTCAAAGAAGAAGAGGTGAATTCAGACCATCCTGGGAAGGACCCAGGTTGATTTCTCCCCTCTTAGACATGACCTGAAAATTATTCTAAAAGAAGCAGTCTGCAATATCTCGCTTTCCTCAAAGGCCAGGGCCTGGGCCTGCAGCAATTCTCAGAGTTTGTGAGGAGCAGAACCACCTGGGGTCTTTGTCAGAAACGTAATCCAAACTTCAGGAGGTAGGGGGTTCCGACAAAGGTGTCCTGAGACAAGACTGTAAGAATTGTTGCCGGGAGGTGAGAAGCCAGGCTCGGATTCTGTATTTCTTGTTGTGTAACAAGCCACCCCTAAAGCTTAGGGGCTTAAAACAGCAACCCATTATTTCCCAGACTCTCCAGATTGACCTGGAAGTTTCCTTCGCTCCTGTCCCCTGACCTCACTCACTAGACTGCAGTCAGCCCGCGACCTGGCCCAGCCAATGGTCTCTCTGATGGCCTCCTTCCCAGGACTGGAGCCTCAGCCAGGATGCCTGGACGGGTGCCCCCCTTTCTGCTTGTGGTTTTCCATCATAGCACAGTGCTCTCAGGGTTCCCAGGGGGCTGGAACACAAGCTCACAGCCTGTAAGAACTTGCCTGGGGGTCATGCAGCCACACTTCCACTACCTTCTGTTGGTTGAAGAAGTCCCGGGGCCAGCCCACACTTAGAGGGCAGGGGAATAGGCTAGATGGCAAAGCTGCACAGTGTTTGTAGCCATTTTTCAACCTGTGTCCATTTTTAAATTGGAAATATAGTGCAACCATACTTATAATTTTTTTCTATTTATAATCCATTTATGCCCTGACTTGCCAGGACTCCTTCAGGTGACAGTAAAGAAACTAGCTTGGTGGATGGGGAAGCATTTATTGGCTCCTCTTATTGGACTGTTTAAAGGGTTCCTAGCTTCACGTATGGCTAGATCCAGGAGCTTGAATCTTGTCATCAAAACACTTCCTACCACCAATCTCTCCCCTCTGTTTCCCTCAGAGTCTGGCTTTCTGCATAAGGCCAGTTTTGTGAGTTGAAAAAGGCAAACTCAGGCAAACAAGCCTCTAAATGTAAGGTCTGTGGTCCAAAAGGAGGCAAGAGATCCTCACCGTCTGTAACTGATGTGTGAAATCTTTGAGAAAACTCTGATTGACCAGCTTGGGTCACATGCACCGGGCTCCCTCCAGGAAGGGCACTGGGGGCTCGGGGCTGGCACTCACCAGGAAGACAGAATTCACAGCGGTCCTCCGCCTTCTGCAAACATATTTCAGCACCAACACAGGGCCTGGTGTATAGCGGCTGCCCAGTGAGTGTTTGTGGCATGAAAAATAAATAAGCACCTGGCTGATCATAATAGGATGAAAGTGGGGGGGGGGCGCTGCCCAGGAGCAGGGAATCTGTTTGGTGCTCTCTCTTGAAATTTTGCCACCAGCATTTACAGGGACTCAGAGGAATACCCTTGGCAGCAGCTGGCAATGTCAGGAAAGCTTCCTCCTAAGATCCTGTCCTTCCCCAGGTCATTGAGCTGGAAGGTCTTGAGGCCAACTGGGCAAGCTCCCCTGGGAATGAGCCAGCCTAGAAATTGTCTGTTTACCTCTTTTTGTGTATGCCTTTGAAAAGGCATCTGGCGAATTCTTTTTTTTTTTTCCCCCAGTTTTCTTGACATTTTGTTGATAACTGCTGGTGAGAAGCTTGGGGGATTTTTTTTTTTCTTCCACTTTTGGAAAACCTAACAAATTCTTTTGTTAGAACTTTTTCTTTGGAGAGATGGAAGACAGGGTTAATTATGCCTGTGGGTGAAGTCTGCCAGCGATGTTGTTTTCCCAGCCCAAAGTTTACACCAGCCCCACACAAATAATCAGCATTCCCGTCTCATTTACTTCCCAGATCCAGTGACCTAGAAAAAAATAATTCTTACATGAATTGCCAGAGAGGCAGGAAGTACTAGAAGAGAGGAAAGGGGAAATAAATATTTCATAATGTATTAAATGTTTTAAGTTTAAAAAAAATAGCCCTTGTTATAAGTAGAATGTGATTGAATAGAATGTTGATTTCCTGGTTACCTTTCCTAGGTCCCCAGTGTGCTAGGCTGAATAGTATAAATAAAAAATTATAAACTTTCCAGCAACAAAAGTTCCCAAGTGGGATGGTTATTCTTAACGTGAAGGGATAATTCTCAGTAGTTTCAGTACCTGTGAGCTATAGACATCCACTCATGTGTGACCAGGCTAAGTCGCTTCAGTCGTGTCTGACTCTTTGCAACCCCATGGACTGTAGCTCACCAGGCTTCTCTGTCCGTGGGATTCTCCAGGCAAGAATAGTGGAGTGGGTTGCCATGCCCTCCTCCAGGGGATCTTCCCAACCTAGGGGTCAAACCCACATCTCTTATATCTCCTGCATTGGCAGGCGAGTACTTTACCACTAGCACCACCTGAGAAGCCCAGACATCCATTACAGATATCTATATACAAATACATCATTTCAACCAAATTCTTGACTCTTTGAGGTTTTCTCCTGTTCAATTTTTTTTTTCTTTTCTTATTTATTTATTTATTTTTACATGTTTCAATGCCATTCTCCCATCTCATCCCACCCTCAGACTCTTTGAGGTTTTCTCAAATGACAGAGATAGCCTTGAGAATCTGCCTTGTCCTTCCCTGCCTGCCCTCACCTTCCCAGAGAAAAATACCATATTTTTCCTATATTTTTTTCAATGGGCTCAGCCTTACACCCAGACCCACACCCACTAAACTTCCCATCTGGCCTCCACCCAGGATGAAATAATTCTGCTGCTGGGAAAAGAAGTCAGCCGTCTCTCGGATTTCGAACTCGAATCCAAATACAAAGATGCCGTGATCGCGAACCTTCAGAACGAAGTGGCCCACCTGAGCCAGAAACTGTCAGAAACAGCCACCTCCAGGCAGAATGAGAGGGTGGTACCGTCCAAGCTCCAGGTTCTGGAGGAAGATGATGATGCCCAACAGAGAGAAATCGAGAACTTGAAAAGCCAGGTAGAGGGGAGGAGGGGCGTGGGACAGGTTGGGAGGTTTGGATTGGCATACACACACTCTTAATTGTTGTTTAGTTGCTAAGTCATGTCCGACTCTTATGCGACCCCGTGAACAATAGCCCACCAGGCTCCTCTGTCCGTGAGATTTTCCAGGCGAGAATACTGGAGTGGGTTGCCATTTCCTTCTCCAGGGGCGTCTCCCCAACCCAGGGATCAAAACTGCAGCTCCTGCCTTGGCAGGCGGACTCTTTACTACTGAGTCACCAGGGAAGCCCCACACTCTTAATACTATGTATAAAATAGATGACTCATGAGAACCTACTGTGTTGCACAGGGAACCCTACCCAATGCTCTGTGGTGAAATAAATAGGAAGGAAGTCGAAAAAAGAAGGGATATATGTATATATGTAACTGATTCACTTTGCTGTGCAGCAGAAACTAACACAACATTCTAAAGCAACTATACTTTAATGACAATTAATTTAAAAAAAGAAAAACCAAGTAGGGCTCTAAGACAAGGGGTCAGAGCCTTAGGGTGGTGACTCGGGGTGATGGCTTTCAAGTGGAGCCGCAGGGATACCAAGGGTATCCACCCGGATAGTTGGAAATGGGTGGTCAGCACGGATGGTGGAGAAGAGCACAGATCCAGGGAGGAGAGACTTGGCAGGTTCCTAGCCTGCTAAGAACAATACCATTAATACCTTTGATTAAGTGCCTTCTTCAGTCGTGTCCGACTCTGCAACTCTATGGACTGAGGCCTGCCAGGCTCCTCTGTCCGTGGGATTCTTCAGGCAAGGAGACTGGAGTGGGTTGCCATGCCCTCCTCCAAGGGATCTTCCCGACCCAGGGATTGAACCCTGGTCTCTTACATCTCCTGCCTTGGCAGGCAGGTTCTTCACCACTAGCACCATCTGGGAAGCCCCTGACTACACATATGATTCTACAGATGAGGAGACTGAGGTAGGCTCGGAGACACCCAGGAACTTGTTACAGCTTGCACAGTAAATGAGAGGGGGCTGTGTGACTTGAGCTCCCCTCTGCCACTTTGCATTTCCACCCAGCTCTGTGGCTTTAGTGACCGCCTCTCATGCTCACCTGGCCCCAGCCAGAAAGGACGAGATGGGGAGCAAGAACCTCCCAGTGTTCCAAACACCAAGGCCTTTATCAAACCCTGAAGGTAGCTGCTGCTTCATTTATGGAGAATTTCACCCAAAATTCTCCACCCAGGATGCCTGGATTTATAGTCAAGTTCCTTTCTCTTGAAACTAGATCCAAACAAAAAAAAATTTTTTTTTTAAGGAATGACTTTAAAATCGGCCATTGATCTTGTACATAAATTATATCTCAACATACGTGAAAGTAGCTCAGTTGTGTCTGACTCTCCTCACGGACCATACAGTCCGTGGAACTCACCAGGCCAGGATACTGGAGTGAGTAGCCGTTCTCCTCTCTGGGGGAATCTTCCCAACCCAGGAATCAAACCGGGGTCTCCTGCATTGCAGGTGGATTCTTAACCAGCTGAGCCACCAGGGAAACCCATATCTCAACATAGTTGATAAAAAAAAGAAATTGGCCACTGATGAATTTTGGCCTCAGTGCATAATTGTGCTTAAAACCATATCTGCGTTTGGGGCCTCGGTTCCCTGATTCTCTGTTTACTGCCTTCCCCTTCTGTAACCAATTCTAGGGGCACAGTTTCAGTCCTAGAAATGGTGCCCTAGAAAGGACACGGGAGATTCTATCAGGAGACTGCCAGCTCCATGAAGGCAAAGGCTGGCCCTAGTAACCTTCCAAAACTCAGATAGCTCCGTGTCTGTTTGTTCTTCATCCATCCATCCATCCATCCACATCAGCATTTGCTGGGGCCGACCCTGTGTCATGCTGGCTTCCAGGCTCTGTGAATTCAGCAGAAACAAGGAAGACATGATCCTGCCCCCTGTTTTGTTCTAGTGAGGGGGACAGAATAAACCAGGAAACAGGATATATGTTCTAGTATTTCAATGAAGCGGTGACTCTCTTTTGAACCTATTTTTGAAGAAAACACTGAAAGTAGCAAGTCTTGCAGGAACCCATACTGCAAACAGCTACCATGACATGTAACTGACTCCCTGAGGAGCACCTTCTCTTGAGCTAAACCCAGTTTTGCTGAAATATCCTTTTCAGTTATCCTCCCATTTCAGAGCTGTCCTGAACTAATGTCAGAGGAACATGGACAAAGCTGAATTATTCTCATATATCTTTTTTTTTTCAGTTGAAACATATTTGACATATAATATAGAATTTCCACGTATCTTTGAATATCAGCCAGTCACAATTTGAGTATTATTTAAAGTAGCTGATGATATCTGGAGGGAAAAATTTTTTTACAAAGATATTATCTAGAAATAATTACACTGATTCATCATCCTGTTACCTCCTCCACCTCTGAAGCTTTACTTATAACTGAAGAAGAATATTTTGTAACAAGACCAGAGGCTGCCCTGGTTTGAACTCAAATCGAGTTCCATCCACTCACGTTTTAGCTTCTTCAATATTCTACTGCCTGCAGAACATTCAGCCAGAAGCAGAAGCCGCATGGCTGTTTGATTTATCATTCTGATTACTTTATGCATTCTCCTTAGTCCCTGAAAGCATGTACATAATGACTTGCTCTCAAAGATCTTCGATCTTCTAGAAATATCGCTAGAAAATTCTTACCTGCATGTGTTCTTATACGCCTGTGCTAATTAGAAACCAAATTAGTATCTTGAAACAGTCACTCCTCCTAGCACTATTAATTTTCTTATGATTCTGGGCCCATTTTATTACATAGCATAATAGAGTTAAACATCTTGGAATTTATGCCAGTTACAGACAACATGGATATTTGTTTTGGTAGTAAAAGTAACAAAGAGGTTTGAAACACTTTTTTTCTTTTTTTGGCTGAGCTAAGTTGGGCGTGCAGGCTTTCTCTAGATGTGGTGCACAGGCTTAGTTCCTTGACCAGGGATCAAACCCACACCCCCTACAATGGAAGGTGAACTCTCAACCACTGGACCACCAGCGAAGTCCCTTGAAGACTCTTTTGAGTTTTCCAGCAATCCAAAATCCTAAAACTCTGACACTTAAAGTGAAATATTTTAAATCTGTCAAAAGCACTGGAGTCTTTAGAGGGGAACGTATGTTTTCCCTTCTGGAAGTTTGTCTCTGTGTGTTCTTCCTTATGCAAATAAACCCATTAAGCTGAGAAGAGCTAGAAACAGTTTGCCTAAGTGTTCCAAGTACCTTTTATAGGAAAGTTGCATTCCACCACCGCCATCACCCACCCTCTTTCATCTCCTCAGTAAGAGATGAAAGAATTTTTTTCACTCGAGGTCCAAAGCACAAACATGCAAAAGTATAGCCTTGGGGAGGCTGGTGGGCAGAGTGGCCTGTGTCCCCCGCCCCACCACGACCCACAGAAGGTGGTCATGTACAAATGTAAGACTTGGACCATAAAGAAAGCGAGCACTGAAGAATTGATGCTTTAGAAATGTGGTTTGGAGAAGACTCTTGAGAGTCCCTTGGACAGCAAGGAGATCCAACCAGTCAATCCTAAAGGAAATCAACCCTGAATATTCACTGGAAGGACTGATGCTGAAGCTGAAGCTCCAGTACTCTGGCCACCTGCTGCAAAGAGCCACCTCATTGGAAAAGACCCTGATGCTGGGAAAGATTGAAGGCAGGAGGAGAAGGGGGCAACAGAGGATGAAATGGTTAGATAGCATCACTGACTCAATGGACATGAATTTGAGCAAACTCCAGGAGATGGTGGAGGACAGAAGAGTTTGGCATGCTGCAGTCCATGGGATTGTGAAGAGTGACACGACTGAGCAACTGAATAACAATAGCCTTGGAGAGGTTGGGGGCCAGAGTGGCCTGTGTCCCCTCCCCCCC
>SJYQ01092042.1:339441-363674 GCA_006410935.1 Redunca redunca
CCCCGCCACCTTCTAGACCTGTCCCAATAATGTCTCAGATGCCCCAGGGTAAAAGTATCTATAACCACCATAAATGTCATAGACTCTCAACCATGATGGTGCATGAAACGAGAAAGAAAACTTGTCAGACCTTGACACTTCCGTTAATTCTATGAGAGTAAGAATGACAAGATTTTTCAGGCAGGGAAACCAGGACCAAAGGCTGTGAGCGCCATCTGGTGGCAAGGTCACCACACCATTACCCAAATACCTGGGCATGCCCCCGCCTTCCCACCAATCTTTTTTTTTTTTTTTAATGTGAAGCCTGCAGCCTGGTCTGACATTAAACAGGGAAATTCTTGTATTTTCTCTTTTTTTAAGATTATTTGTATTTAAGTTATTGAGTCTCTATTTACTCTTATAGCAGTTATTTTTAATTCAATACACGTTTTTTAAGTTTAAAAAGCAAGGGGCTTCTAAGAAAAATGCTAAGAAATTATAGTGGGACCAGCAAAGAGATATGGCAAAAACAGTGAAAGTGGTATTTGAATGACTGAAGTTTAAGAACTCTCTTAGGGTGGGGTTGGCAGATAAAATAAGGACACCCCATTAAATTTGAATATTGGAATATCTTTTTTAGCATGTGTTCCACATACTGCATGGAACACACAGGAAAATGTTATCTGTCATCTTATTTTCAGTGGGCATCCTTTTTTTCTGCCCCAAATCTGGCAACCTTACCTTAGGAAAACAAAGCAATTGCGTCCTGCTCCTTGTCGCTTCTATTTTGGTCTATCAAAACAAGCTAGCTCCCATCCTACCTAGGGACTATGTGGCATTTCTGCCCCAATAAGCATGTCCCTGTGGGAGAACTGAGTCCTTACGTCTGAAAAATCAAAGCGGCGAAGGCCCACAGCACACCCTGGGAGGGAAAAGGCCTGGCCACTCAGACCAAGCAGTCGGGTGAGTCAGATGAAGAGGGAGGGGGTTCTGGCCCACCTCCCTTCCCCAGCCTCTCAGGTACCTGCTCTGTGGAGGCCGAGATGCGGCAGCTCCTTTCCAGCCCTTACCAGGGCTGCTTTTCAAAGAGATCCTTCCAGGGCCCCTGCCCAGGGTATGGATCCCCAGAAAGGGGCTGGCCCTCAAGTGGGTTCTGAGCCAGGGACTTCCAGAGTTCTTGCAGCAGTGAGCCCATGGTCATCCCACCCATGATTCCTGTATTTCCTCCTAATAACAATCACAGCAGTGTTAAAGTGAGCCTGAGCAAGACTTACAAATGCACACGAAAAGATTCCCAACTCCTTTCCCCAGAGACAGATAAGGGAAGCTGAAGCTAAAACACGCCATGAGTAGTCAGCTGAGAGGCCCGTGACACCTCATCCCTCTATGCTGTGTGCCAGGCATAATCTGATTACTTGCACACATGACTAATTTGTTAAGATACTTCTAACAGGGATTTCCGGGTGATCCAGTGGTTAAGACTCCAAGCTCCCGAAGCAGAGGGCACAGGTTTGATCCCTGGTTGGGAAACGAAGATCCTACATGCCGCAAAGCAGGGACTGGGGAAAAAACTATACTTCTAGCAATCCTATCAGACTGGGACTGCCATCACCCCACATACAGACTCAAAATAAAATATGGTGTCTTCCTGTTTTCACATGGCCCGTAACAGGCAGAAACAGGACTTGAAGCCTACAGTCTGGCTCCCAAGTCCACGCTATGCTTTAGAGCCTCCAACTTTTCATGCTGCTTCCTAGGGCCACCTGGAAAAGTGGAAACGGGCCCCTAGAGGCTGGGTTTGAATCCTTCACCGCCCCTGACCAGCCCCGTGATCCTAAGCAGGGGACTCTACCTCTCCCAGTCTCAGTCTGCCCCCTCGAAAATGGGAAGCCTGCTGCGAACGTCAGCCTTCAGCAGTGCCGTGAGGAGTGTCCATATAGCACGTGCACACAAGCTGTGTAAACTCCGGAGCGTTGTATGAGGTATAAGCAATTTGCTGTTCTCATTAAAGGAAATTCATTGTATAACCTGTTCCCATCTCTTGGGGGCTTCCCAGAGGTAAAGAATCCACCTGCCAATGCAGGGGACATAGGAGACATGGGTTTGATCCCTGAGTTGGGAAGAACCCCTGGAATAGGAAATGGCAACCCACTCCAGTGATCTTGCCTGGGAAATCCCATGGACAGAGAAGCCTGGCGGGCTCCAGTCCCTGGGGTCGCAGAAGAGTCGGACATGAGTGAACACACACAACACCCTCCTGTCTCTTGAATTTTGCTCTGCATACAGTCAGTGCTGGATGATTCAGCACCAACAGCTGGCCTGTTTATGGCTAAAAGTCCACAGATGGTGATCTCGGAGAGGCAACAGTGAGCAGTGGCTTGAAGCAAGGTCTTAGTTTCCTGCCCAGGAACTGAACCTAGGTAGCCGGGATAAAAACCAGGATTCCTAGCCACTGGACCATCAACAGCTAGAGGCTAGAAGCAAATCTCCCCTGGCTCTTGCTCCCATTGAAAAATGCACTTCTTGTGGAGGCAAAAAGTATAAAACAACAGGTACAAAGTTTATTGTTACGGACACAGCAGGACAACTGGAAGAGCACCAAGAGAAACAGTGTGTTTCGTTAAGACAGAGATGCACACCCAGAGAGAAAGGGTGTGGGCGTCCCTTCAGTGAGGAGGAGCCCAGGGCAGATGTGGTTAAATCATGTGTATAGGGCAGTTCTTTCAAGTCTTTGTTGTTGTTGTTCAGAGGCTCAGTCTTGTGGAGTTTGTTCAAACTCGGGTCCATCAAGTCGGTGATGCCATCCAACCATCTCGTCCTCTGTCGTCCCCTTCTCCTCCTGCCGTCAATCTTTTCCCAGCAACAGGGTCTTCTCTAGTGAGTTGGTTCTTTGCATTAGGTGGCCACCCATCCAGTGGGTCTTTGTTTACCTTTGGCCAATTATCTGGTTTCTTTTTCCACACCGGACCTACCCTAGAATCCTCCCCAACATGTGTGCACAGCTTTTTCCCAAGATAGATTCCAGCCCAGCAGCCAATGAGGGATGGGGCTTGACATCACATATTATGGGATGGTGACCCCTCCTTTGGTATCCCCAAAGAGCCTTTCTGCACATGTGCAGCGACTCCCTTGCCCCAAAGATGGGAAATATGTGACCTCTTGATCTTGTACTCAAACAAGGTTTTGCCCCTGTCTGTCCCTGACATAACTGATGTGTCCACAGGAGGCAAAGTCCAGCCATTTACCCTGTTCCTGTTGTTTCCATCTCAAAGTGCAAACAGGAGTCTGGTTGTAAATGCCTAACCTGGAGCCCACCTACTTCCTGTCTTGGGAAATGTAAACAGAAGGCTGGGTGTAAGTATCCAGCCTGAAGCCCATCTGCTTCCTGCCTCGGTCACAGGAAGGGATCCAGGGCAAGGGCACCTGAGCCCCTGGGTGACCACAAAGGTAAGGTTTGTGTCTTGATGATGTAGGACACGGTGGTCACTGAAGGAATAGGCATCCTCCCGTCTCTCCCACTAGTTATAACTGAAAAGCTTGGTTTGCCCAACACCCCAACCCAAGATCAACCTGACTCTTTTTGTCCAGTCTTGGAGAAGCGTGTCCTGCAAAGCCAGCTGGCCTCCTTCTGACTGTGTGTTGCCTTTTCCCACAGATCAGTGCCCTGCAGCAAGGCTACAGCCAGGTGCTGTGCCAAACCCTGTCTGAGAGGAACTTGGAAATCACGTCCCTGAAGAACCAGGGTGAGAACTTAAGAAGGGATAATGCCATCACATCAGGTGAGGTCCTTCTGGATTTGCTTCTGAGAACTGCCTCCCTCCCCCTGCAGACATCACCAGTCTATCATTGCACCTGCCTCCCTCCCCCTGCAGACATCACCAATCTATCACTGCACCTGCCTCCCTCCCCCTGCAGACATCACCAATCTATCACTGCATCTGCCTCCCTCCCCCTGCAGACATCACCAATCTACCACAGCACCTGTGCCCATGACCTGGATGCAGCCTCAGGGATCTCAGTAACCCACCTGGCCACCAGTGTCAGCGAGTTAGAATTCTCCCTCAGTGCAGATTTCTTGCCACCCACTTCCTAGGGCAGGGCCTGATAAATACTGGAGAGACTGTTGTATCTTGACCCGGCTTCCCAAGTGGCTGGCTCAGTGGTAAAGAATCCATCTGCCAATACAGGAGACATAGGAGATCCAGGTTCAATCCCTGGTCTGGGAAGATCCTCTGGAGAAGGAAAGGGCTACTGATCAAGTATTTTTGCCTGGACAATCCATGGGCAGAGGAGCCTGGCGGGCTACAGTCCATGGGGGTCCCAAAGAATCGGACACAACTGAGCAACTGAGCACACACACACGTATATCTTGTGTACGAGGTCACCTGAGCACTGGCCCCACCAGGGAGAACATAGAACATAGTGTGACTTGGGTGGCTCCACAAGCCATCCTGCCCAAGTGCAAACTAGAACATGGACAAAATGGGGTCACCACTTTGGGTACCCATCATCTCACCCACTTTCACCTGAGTGCATTTGAGCCCAAATGAAACATTTTCTAATTGACCAACAGAGGTGGTTCCCTAATAAAGGGCTTGGGTGGGGGGAGGGGCAGCCCACACACAGCTGTGGCTGAGCCTGGACTCCCTGGATTCCTTCATTCCTTCAGCATGCTGACTGAGCACCTACTAGGTGTCAGGCCCTGTTCTAGGCTCTGGGGAGAGAGCTCTGAGCAAGACAGTCAGATCCCTGTACTCACTGAAGGAAAAGGATGAATAAATGAACAGCCTGCTTCAGAGAATGGTCATGCTGTGGAGAAAACCAACTGTGTGACCCGGTGGCCAGTGCCTCGGGGGGGACCCAAGGGAGAACAGCAGAGTGGGTGTGAAAACATGCAACCCAGGTGGGACTTGGACACAGGCCAGAACACACTGTCTTTTAATTGAGGTCGTACATCTGGGCTTTATTTATTCATTAATAAAGCTCAGGTTCTTGATGTCTTGCCACAGAGAGAATTCAGTGAGAGACAAAGTGATAGGTAAGAAGTGGGTTTGTCTAGAGAGAAACACACTGCACAGGCAGAGAGTATAGGCCATCTTAGAAGGTGAGCGGCCCTGAAATGTGAGGTGGTTAATTTTTATGGGCTGGGTAATTTCATAGGCTAGTGAATGGGAGGATTATTCACTGCTGGGAAGGGGCAGTGATTTCCAAAAATTGGGCCACTGCCCACTTCTGACCTTGTATGATTGACCTCAGAACTGTGATGGTACTGGTGGGTGTGTTGTTGCTGTTCAGTCACCGAGTTGTATCCGACTCTGAAAGCCCATGGACTGCAGCACGCCAGGCTTCCCTGTCCTTCACCGTCTCCTGGAGGTTGCCCAAGTTCATGTCCACTGAATCGGTGATGCCGTCCAACGGTCTCATCCTCTGTTGCTGGTGGGTATGTCACTTAGCGATTGCGTTACAGTGAGCATATAACGAGGCTCCAAGTCCACTGGAAGTCGAATCTTCCACCAGCTTGGAAAGTGAGCAACTTTCACTTTCACTTCCCACTTTTCTCCAAAGTGATAATTCAATAACGGAGTAGTTATCTATTGCTATATAGCAAGTTATCCCAAAATGTAACAGATAAAACACAGCTGATATTTATTATCTCACCCAGTTTCTGCAGTACAGGAATTTAGGATGGAGGGGTGTGTAACTTAGTTCTCTTGAATTGCAGTCAAGATGTCGGCTGGGGCATCAGTCATGTCATCGAAAGCCTTACCGGAAGTGGGAGGAATCCCTTTCAGAGTTGCTGCTCAAGTGGCTGTTGGCTGGAGGCCTCAGCCTCTCATCACACGTACTTCTCCCGAGGGCTGCTTGAGTGTCTTCACAACATGGGGGTGGCTTCCCCCAGAGCGAGTGATGCAAGAGAGAGCAAAGAGGAAGCCGCAGTGTGTTTAATGACCCAGCCTGGGAGGTCGCATTGCATCATTTCCACAGCATCACTTTGGTTACCCATGTCAACCCTATTCAGGGTGGGAGGGGCACACAAGGGCATGAATTCCAGGAGACAGGGCGTGCGGGCCATGCTGGAAACTGGCTGTCATGAAACATAGTGAGTGCCATGTAGAGGGGTGACAGAGGATGAGATGGTTGGTTGGCATCACCAACTCAGTGGACGTGAGTTTGAGCAATCTCCAGGAGATGGTAGAGGTCAGAGAAGCCTGGCATGCTGCAGTCCATGGGGTCGCAAAGAGTCAGACACGATTTAGCGGCTGAACAGCAGCAACAAATATAAGTTAGTCACTTTATGTTCTTAGGACAGACCATCTCACTTGACCCTTACAATAACTCTGTGCAGGACATGCAGTGAGAGGTGAAGTAACTTGTCCAAGACCGCCAAGCTAATAAGGGGTTCGGACGGGGCCAAACTCATGTAAGTGTGAAGCTAGCCGCCCCACCAAGAGTGTCCAGCAGTCTGCTCTGCCGCAAGTCTGCCTGCTGGGCTCTGGAGAAGAATTCCTGGACTTCCCCTGTGCTGGGCCTTTGTTCCCCAAGCCCTGGGCATGGCCTCTCCTATCGGCTCTGCCCAGCCTGTGCCCACCAGGGGCCCCCAAAGGCTTCTCCTCCCACTGGTCCTCGCTGACTGCCCCTCATTCTCCCTGAAGCCTCAAACCATGTTCCATAGTCTCTGGTCTCATTCCTGTTCTTGCTCTGGGATTCTTGGCAACAACCTCTGCAGTTCTAGGAACGCTGGGCCTGGGCTTGGAGGTTCTTGTCTGAAACTTGGCTAACAGCCGTGGTGATGCCAGGAATCCTTCCTGCCCTTTTAACCTGTGAGTTTTTGTTTTTGTTTTGCAGAGATGGTGTCATCTTTGCAAAAGGATATGTTAGCAAAGGATGAGCAAGTTCAACAACTAAAACAGGAGGTGAATCAACTAAAAAGTGAGAACAAAGAAAAGGATCACCAGCTTGAAGCCCTCAACTCCAGAGTGAGTGTCGGGTCATCACCAAAGTAGACACAGTGCAGTCACGTGTCTGCAGAGAAGTCAACTTTTCAGCAGCTTTTAAAGTACAGTATGTGGCTCAGAATAGCATGATATATTTTCAAATGCAGCAAACATTTTTTAACCCCTATGATAAATAAACCCCAGGAACAAACACACTTATTAGCATGTATTGCTACTGCACAGCTTAATGTAAAACAGAATAAAATCTCTCTGTGAGCAAGGAGAACCCACAGGGCTCCATCATGGTCCCAGCACCACTGGTTCTCATAATTGCCTTCAAATCACAACGTTTGAAGATCCAGATGCAAACACACAAACTCTCATTTCCTACCTAGACTTGGTAGGCAAGTGAAGAGTTTTTTAAATGGAACTTTATTTGCAAATCTTGCCTTCCATGCCAACTTTAGAATCCTGACTCTATAGGATAAGATTTCTCAGTATTTGTATGATGCAACTGTTACTGCCAGTCAAGGTAAAACCTCATAGCTTTCATCTCAGGTCATAACTCAGGGATTCCCAGCAGCTGTCTGATGGATTAGTCAGGGCTGCATGGGTGTGGGGTGGAAACATCCTGAGGTTCCAAGGAAAAGGCCTGATAAGTAGTACCTGGTGTGCAGTGCTACACCGAATATGGAACTGGCAAAAGGCACGAGCTTTGGAGTCAGACAGACCTGGGTCCAATCCCAGAGCTTTCTCTTACTGTAACTTATTTGGCCTTTATTACCCCATCTGCGAAATGGGAATGATGAAATTGTTTTCCAAGACATGAGAGCCTGGTTTTAGCAGTGCTCCTCTGCCTCTGCCTCAGTCAGCCGCCTGGCCAATGCCTCTGCCTTTGTTTCTGACAAGCAGAGTGCCCTCCTAGGCATGTGCACTCGCTGTTTTAGGTGAGAGGACTGCGTGTATGTGTGTGTGTGTGTTGGGGACAGGGAGGGGTTGCAGAGCTGCTGCTTAGTAGAAGGAATATGCAAAGACAGCCCCTGCTTGGCTCTTCCACCTCCCACAGTGCATCTGTTTGATTATGTCCCCGTTTCCCCCTTCCTTATTGACCTTAGAGTGAGGTCACTTTTCCTCTGGGTTCTTCCAGTCTTGTTTCTATATATTACCTAGAAATCAATCAGTCAGTTATTTTACAGTGAATTTACACTATGCATATTTTTTAAAATCATAAACACAATGACTTCCCCATGCTAATAAATCAACGCTCTTATCATTGGTCTTAAAAGCCCACACTTTCTCTTGGATGTACACAGTGTTATAAAGTGATCTCCTGTTATAAACAACACTTGTTTTTTTTTCCACTGTTACTGACAGTTCTATGGAGAACATCCTTGAAGCTACAGATTCACTGATTTTTCTAATCATTGTCCTTAGGATACATGTCTAAAGTGGGAATTTCTGGGTCAAAAGAAGGCACATCCATCCTTATGCTCTTAATGTCTGTTGCCAAAATGCCCTCGGAAAAGGCAGCTCCGTTTACCCCTTTGTGACCAACAGGGCAGCTGTGTCTTTGAGATGGAACCTGCACAAAAGCACTAAGATCGACCCAAACCCACTGGCCCTCCCTCACCACTCTCAATGCTCACTGAGTGAAAACAGATCAATTCCTCCACCCTAAGTACCCAGACTCTACGAGTCTGGATTCTCCCTGTGGTGCAGTTTGCTGGTTTTTGAAGGGTAATTTAGGTGTTTTATTTGTCAGAACTCACAAGAGGGGTGAACCAGGAACAACCACAGGATGCCCGTGCTTCCATCACACAGGCGGTCTGGCCTCTCAGAATGCAGGGTGTGATTGAGTTAAACAGCAGAAGACAACCTTGGGCACGCACATAGGGACTTAGGGCCCCCAGTCAAGCCCACGTGACCTTGTTATTTTTCTCCCCAGTGCTCAGTGCTAAAAGAAGAGTTAAAGAAGGAAGATGCCCAGAAGGAGAACATGGAAGCCCAAGAGAAAGAATTAAAACTCTACAAAACCGTGTGTTGAACCTCCTCACCCCTGGGTGTCCACAGAAAGCCTAGACTTTGACCTTCAGGGCTTTGGAGGGGTTCCTTGGCCCCTTAGCTAGTACAAACTCTGGGGCTTTATGAGTGTTTGTTTGTTAATGTAATTAATGTAATTCTTTGATTTGCTTGCCTCAAAGATGGGTAGAAAACCTTGAAAAACATACTCTCCTAGGATTTCATGGACAGTTGGCTCTAGGCCCCTCATCAGGTTGCCCCTGGAGCTGGGCTAGAGTTGGGCTGGAGACTGGGACAGAAGGTGGCCAGGTGGCCACTAGATGCTGCTAGAAATTCACCATGGTCCCTACCCCTGGACTTGTGATGCCCAAACTTTCATGATCTACTGTTACAAGTTTTATCACAGCTATGGGCACTGTTATTGACATGAAACTCCTCCTTAAGTATTAAATATTGATGCATTCAGTTTTACATCAGTTCATAAAAACAAAATAAAAAGCAGACATATCATTGGCTTTGTATGGAAGGTGAATATAAAAATTAGTACAATGAAAAGATGAGCACTAAATGTGAATGTTCACCCTCTGCACCAGTCGAATCCTCAAGAACATCACTAAGCATAAATTTTCCATCTGTCGAGGCCATTTTCTTCTCTCAGGGGCACTGCTATTCTCTGTCTCAAATGGGAACAGAAAGAAAAAGCTCATTGTTCTTTTCTTCCAAGCTCTGCCCATGGTGTCTTCCAAATAACCCCTATTTAGACTGAACTCAAAATATATTCCAAGGAAGGAGAATCTAATGAGTGAATGTGTCCCTTGTACTGTTTAATCAAGAATCCATGCTGATCTTCAAAAGAAACTCAAATTTTCCCTCACCTTGCACTTTCAATGCATCTGTTGAAAGAAACCCTGCTGCTAAGTCACTTCAGTCATGTCCGACTCTGTGCGACCCCATAGATGGCAGCCCACTAGGCTCCCCCGTCCCTGGGATTCTCCAGGCAAGAACACTGGAGTGGGTTGCCATTTCCTTCTCCAATGCATGAAAGTGAAAAGTGAAAGTGAAATTACTCAGTCGTGTCTGACTCCTAGCAACCCCATGGACTGCAGCCTACCAGGCTCCTCTGTCCATGGGATTTTCTAGGCAAGAGTACTGGAGTGGGGTGCCATCGCCTTCTCCATGAAAGAAACCCTACTTTGCTTTAAAGATGTAGAAGCATCTCCCAAGGGAAAGAATTAAACTGATCTTAGACTAGGTTTCCACCTTAACGAACCAGGTGAGGTAAGTTACGAAGTTGATTTCCCTATTGTTGAAACTTTCTTAGCAAATCCACAGCATGGAGAAAGAAGTGAGAAAGCTCAGGGAGGAGTTGAAGAGGAGCAGTACGGAGCAGAGCCTGATCTCTAAGACGCTTCGGGAAAAGAGCAAGGTATGGCAGGGGTGGGTCGCTTGGCAACGGCTCCAGGCTGGGTCTGCCAGACTCCAAAGTTCCCGTGTGTAACCACGACCCACTGCCTTCAATCATGAAATTACCCAGGAAAGAACTGATCCATTAAATCAAGCTTGTCAATGATGTTGTTCCAACTTAAAGACTCATTGATTTGTGTGTGTGCATGTCTTTGTGTTCTATCAGTCATTGGGAACTTTTTTTTAAATCTCATCATGATTGTAGATTTGTGTGTTTCTTCTTTTAATATTGACAAATTTTGCTTTATATATTGTGAGGTTGTATTACTATGTGCATATAAATTTAGAATTCTAATATTTCCAGTAGAACAAGACTTTTGATCATCATAAAATGTCCCTTGTTTTTTTAATGTCTCTTTTCATCTCTAGTAGTGTTTTCCCCTTAACATCATCTTTGTCATTTAGCGCCATCACTGGCTTGCTGTTGGTTAGAGTTTCCAAAGCATATTTTTTTCATACTTTCTCTGTTAATTTTTTAAAATTTTATTTATGTGTTTCATTTTGGCTGTGCTGGGTCTTCATTACTGCACACAGGCTTTCTCTAGATGTGGTGAGCAGGGACTACTCTCTAGCTGCGGTGCACCGGCTTCTCATTTCAGTGGCTTCTTGTTGTGGAGCATGGGCTTTGGGATGCAAGGGCTCCGTAGTTGTGGCTCATGGGCTTCGTTGCTCCGTGGCATGTGGACTCTCCCAGGACCAGGAATCACACCCTCTGCTTTAGCAGGTGGATTCTTAACCACTGGACCACCAGGGAAGTCCTCTCTGTCAATTTTTAAGTTTTAGACATATAGCTTCCAAATAGCATATCATTTTTACAAAATCGTTTGACAGTCTTTTACTTTCAGTCCTTTTATGTTATCTAATTACTCATACACTGGGATTTAAATCTACTCTCTTGCCCAGTGCCAGTTGTACTATCTGTAACTATATTGCTTTTTCTCTCCTTTCTGGCCTCCTTTTGAGTTGATGGTTCTCTGTCATTCCACCTTCCCCCTCTATTAGCTTGGAAACATTTCAGTTTTTTACTATCCTTTTAATAATAGTAAGACAATAGCATTTTATCCTTGACTCGCAAAGATCTCACATTAATTAAGTTTTTCATTCTTCCATCGCTCTCTTAGTGGTCATCCTAAAGATTACAATGTGTATTCTTTTTTAATTAATTAACTTATTTCTTTGGCTGTGCTGGGTTTTAGTTGCGGATCGTCACTGTGGCACGTTCGATCTTCAGTTGCAGCATGCAAACTCTTCACTGTGGCATGTAGAATCTAGTTCCCTGACCAGGAATTGAACCTGGGCCCCTGGCATTGGGAGCACAGAGTCTTAGCCACTGGACCACCACAGAAGTACTTACAGTGTACATTCTTAACTTACCAAGATGTAGTATTAGTTGATAATTATGCCCATCTCCTTGACAATGCAGTGAATTTAGAACACCCTGACTTCACTTAACCCCTCCAGATTTGTAAGTCATTACTGTCATTTTCTAAACTCCTCTCTATAGTTATTAATAAAACCCCCAAAGATATTATTGGCATTTTTATAGTCAGTATCATATGTACACATTACTCTTACTGTTGCTTGTCTTTTCTGCATCTCTGATCATCCATCTGCATTCATTTTCCTTGTCTCTGAAGAATACCCGTTAGTGTTTTCCTTCACTGTAGCTCTGTTGATGACAGTCTCAGATGTGTCTGTGTGTCTATCTTGAAATGTATATTTAACCTTCATTCTTAAAACACGTTTGACTGCCTATAGAATTCTACAGTGGTGGTTCTTTTCTTTCGGCATATTAGAAACAGCATTAGGTATGTCACTGCTGTCTTTTGGCTCCTGTTATTTCTATTTAGAAGTCATCTGTAAGCCTTATTGTTGCACCTTTGCAAAAGATTTTCTTTTCCCTGGATTTCTAGCAGTTTTATTATGATTTATCTAGGTGCAGATCCATTTTTCTTTGCCTTGTTCAGAGCTCATCAGGGCTTCTTGAATCCCTGGCTTGGTGTTTTGTGCTAGTCCTGGCACTCAGGCTCTACTGCACACAGGCAGCGGGGCGCTACCCAGGCTTCCGAACAGAGAACCAATATGTGACATTCGCAGCTAATAATGGTGAAAATGGCAGCTGCAGTTTCTCATGGACTGGGCATTACCACCAAACATTTCATCTCTTTTCCCTCTTCACAACAGTGCCATGACCTAGAGACCATCCTCCCCATTTTACAGATGAGAAAGTCAAGACCGCTTGTTAACTAGCAATGTAACTAGCCCAGTTGCATAGTTTTGGCTGACTCCAGGCTGGTCTGACTCCAATCATTATTGTGTAGCCAACGGCCACGTGCTACTGTTTACACTGATATTAATCAAAATTAAATACACTTTGAAATTCATTTCCTCGATCACACCAGCCCATTTCAAGCACTGGATCACCAATGTGGTGTGTGGCTGCTGTATTGGATGATACAGATTCAGAGCGTCTGTATCTTCGTAGAAAGTTCTGTAAGTCAGAGCTGCCCTACATAGCTGGCTAACCCTCACAGTACTGCAAGGCACTAAACTAGAGGCGAGGAGGCCAGTTGCCACAGCCCAGCATATCACCTGAAAGGGATGGGAGGACAGGCGTGGGGAGCACCAGGTGTGACGGAGGGAGCAGGGCAGCCCCTGAAGTTGCCTGAGGCTCAGGAGTGGGAATGGGGGGCTGTTCGTGGAGAACACAGATAAGGGCAGAGGCCAGGGTTGGACTTGGCTTCTGCGGCATATGGAAATGCAGCTGAAATACAAGTCGGAGCGTGTTTAGATCTGGAAGGAAACTAAGGCCCCAGAGAGGTGGCTTTTCCAAGGTACCAGAGCTGGGTAGTCGCTCTGCCTCTGTACTACTCTACTCAGAGGAAAGCTCCAAAGAGTTCTTCTGGGTCTTTTATTACATCTCTGTGATCCCCCTTGTCAGATCCCTAATCAACACGGCCCATGGGATTTGTTTCAGCACAAAGTCTCTCCATTTATTTATGAGTGTTTGCCTGGTTTCCTGTTGGCAGGAACAGCAGCCCTGGGCTCAGTAGGTTTGTCCCTGAAATGATTGATGTGTCCCTGAAACGAGCAGCTGCAAGGCCCACACTTGCCAGCAGATGGTAGCATCAAGCACTCTCAAGCTCACCTCAGCTTGCCCCGTTACCCAAGCAGGGGAGGATTAAACAAGCAAGCTTCGGCACTTCAAACACCTTCTTTTGCAGGCTGCGATTCTTAATAGACATTACTGAGCAAGCCTCTAGAAAGGTTTCCTCCAATGGGTGTGCTCAAAGTGGTAATGACAAATAGTTATGATGATCAACCCAATAATAACACTGACCAAAGACCTTTCGTGGAGTCTTAGAAGGAGGCTGCATGGCAGATATTCCCATTCACTTTTTTAAAAAAACATTTATTTATTTGGTTGCACAGGATCTTAATTGCTGCACGTGGGATCCTCTATCTTCATTGCAGTGTGTGGGATCTAGTTCCCTGACCAGGGATCAAACCTGGGTGCCCTCCATTGAGAGCAAGGAGACTTAGCTACTGGACCACCAGGAAATTCCCCACCCACCTTTTATGGGTCATGCCAATATTTGCCACACTCACAGACCTGTAAGCACGATTCCAAATACTTTGAATTCCCATGATAACTCTGTGCTGCAATACAGGTACCATCATCCCCATATGGCAGATGAGAACACTGAGTCACAGAGCAGTGAAATCACTTTCCCAGGGTCACACATCTTGCTAGGGACCGAGCTGGGATTGGAGTCTGTGAGAGGACATAGTTGAGCCCAGGGTGCAGAGCTCAGCCCCTTCCCTTAAGGGGTATCTCCCTGTGAGTTTATCTCCACCCTGTGTATGCCCATGACCCCTGCCACGGGGCCGCAGCTGTCCCTACCCCTCGAGGACTCCCCCACTGCCATTAGCACCACCCTCCCCCAAGAAGAATTCCCCCAGATGGCGTGATGATCACATTAGCAGCAAGCCCATGCTTTCATCATCCTTTCAGGTTGAAGAGAAGCTTCAGGAGGATTCCAGAAGGAAATTGCTTCAGCTGCAAGAAATGGGGAACAGAGAAAACCTCATTAAAGCCAATTTGGAAAGGGCAGTAGGTCAGGTAGGCGTGCTGCCAAGCCTTTTCATGCCCCACCGCTCTCCACAGAGCCCTGTGCCCAAGTGGCCGGCAGGGATGAGTGAGGAGGAGGACGGCCTGGTTTAATTTCACCCACTTATCCCAGGGGACAGGGCTCCTGAGTCCCAGTGGATGTCACTAAAAAGGCTTTTCCTGCTGGGAAGCTGCCCACACTGGTGTTTGCCATCACCTGAGACCTTGACCAAGCAGCTAGTCCCAGGTCAAGGCCCACCCTGGTAAACCAGTGGTGCAGGTCCCTCTTAGGGAGGGTTTGAGCCTTTCAACCACAGTGGTGTTCCTAGCACTTTCTCCTTCACGTTTTTTTGTCTTGACATTTAAGCGATCTTTCTTCCTCTGGGCCTCCAAACAGATGCTCTAGTCAGTATCCACAGGGGAGGCCACTTTTCTGTTTGTTTTTGTTTTGTTCTATTTTGTTTGGCCAAGCCACATGGCTTGCAGGATCTTAGTTTCCCAACCAGTGATCAAACCCGTGTCCCCTGCAGTGGAAGCACAGTCTTAACCCCTGGACCACTAGGGAAGTCCCGCCACTTTTCTTAATGAAGTATTAATAATATTTTGGGGGGCTCACTCCAAAATCACTGTAGATGGTGACTGCAGCCATGAAATTAAAAGATGCTTACTCCTTGGAAGAAAAGTTATGACCAACCTAGATAGCATACTCAAAAGCAGAGGCATCACTTTGCCAACAAAGGTCCATCTAGTCAAGGCTATGGTTTTTCCAGTGGTCATGTATGGATGTGAGAGTTGGACTGTGAAGAAGGCTGAGTGCTGAAGAATTGATGCTTTTGAAGTGTGGTGTTGGAGAAGACTCTTGAGAGTCCCTTGGACTACACGGAGATCCAACCAGTCCATTCTGAAGGAGATCAGCCCTGGGGTTTCTTTGGAGGGAATGATGCTGAAGCTGAAACTCCAGTACTTTGGCCACCTTATGCCAAGAGATGACTCATTGGAAAAGACTGTGATGCTGGGAGGGATTGGGGGCAGGAGGAGAACGGGGCGACAGAGGATGAGATGGCTGGATGGCATCACTGACTCAATGGATGTGAGTCTGAGTGAACTCCGGGAGTTGGTGATGGACAGGGAGGTCTGGCGTGCTGCGACTCATGGGGTCGCAAAGAGTCGGACACGACTGAGCGACTGAACTGAACTGAACTGAATAATACGCATGTCAGGAAGCAACAGTTAGAACTGGACATGGAACAACAGACTGGTTCCAAATAGGAAAAGGAGTACGCCAAGGCTGTATATTGTCACCCTGCTTATTTAACCTATATGCAGAGTACATCACGTGAAATGCTGGGCTGGATGAAGCGCAAGCAGGAATCAAGACTGCTGGGAGAAATATCAATAACCTCAGATATGCACATTAACACCCCCCTTATGGCAGAAATCAAAGAAGAACTAAAGAAATGAAAGTGAAAGAGGAAAGTGAAAAAATTGGCTTAAAACTCAACATTCAGAAAACGAAGATCATGGCATCCGGTCCCATCACTTCATGCAAATAGATAGGAAAACAATGGAAACAGTGAGAGACTTTATTTTGGGGTCCTCCAAAATCACTGCAGATGGTGACTGCAGCCATGAAATTAAAAGACGCTTACTCCTTGGAAGAAAAGCTATGACCAACCTAGATAGCATATTAAAAAGCAGAGACATTACTTTGCCAACAAAGGTCTGTCTAGTCAAAGTTGTTGTTTTTCCAGTAGTGATGTATAGATGTGAGTTGGACTATAAAGAAAGCTGAGCGCCAAAGAATTGATGCTTTTGAACTATGGTGTTGGAGAAGACTCTTGAGAGGCCCTTGGACTACAAGGAGATCCAACCAGTCCATCCTAAAGGAAATCAGTCCTAAATATTCATTGGAAGTACTGATGCTGACGCTGAAACTCCAATACTTTGGCCACCTGATGCAAAGAACTGACTCATTGGAAAAGGCCCTGATGCTGAGAAAGATTGAAGGCAGGAGGAGAAGGGGACAACAGAGGATGAGATGGTTGGATGGCATCACCAACTTGATGGACATGAGTTCGAGTAAGCTCCAGGAGTTGGTGATGGACAGGGAAGCCTGCTGCAGTCCATGAGGTTGCAAAGAGCCGGACACGACTGAGTGACTGAACTGAACTATATAGTAGAATTAATAATAGAACCCAGACTATCACAGCTCATGCCAAATGGAAACTGGCGAGGTGGGGAGCAGGCTCTGAGTCAGAAGGTCTGGGGGTGCCATCTCCCAGGCTCTGACCCAAGATGGCCCAGCAGCCCTTCCTCTTACACGTGGCACAGACATGATGGCCAGAACATGCAAACAAGGCCTCAGAAAAAACTAAGGGAGGGCAGACGAGATCCCAGGATGGGGAGCTGCCCCTGTGGAAGGTGGCCCACCCAGGTCAGCCCACCTTGGACCCCTCCACAAGGCACCCTCTCCTGGCAACGATGGCTCCAGGAGGACAAGAACATTTTGCATGTGTGTGTGTTTGTGCTTTTCTTTTTCTTGGTGGATGAGTCCACCTTGTCACTCATTGGATTCTCCGAAGGGTCTGTAAACTACCCAGAAAGGTTAAGAACCACAGTCCTTAAAGGAGCACTCCAGCCCACCCAGCCCAGCTCCCGAAGCCCTTCCATGTGGTGGCATCCAAGCCTGAACCAGCAGTATGACCGGGCATCATCCCCCACGCTGAACTCCAGAAGCACCCACAGGTTAAATGATGACGATAGTGCCTCTTGGCAGATATTAAAGCCTCTTCAACAAACATCCACACCGTCACCCCCAGTGTCCTCTCTCCTGCAGGGCACCGACCCCTTACCAAGGGAGAGAGCCCATGGCTCTGGGCTTCCCTTGGTGCACCTGGGCTACCCCTCCCCCTGCCAGTGCTCTGTACCCCCAGCGCACACCCATCTTGAGGGCATGATCTATGCTGCTTGCCAGGAGCCTGGTCATGCCTCCAGCCAGAGCTCATTCAGGAAGACACAGAGATTCCTCCAGGACTCGAAAGAGTAAGGATGAGGCCTCTCTGTGCTGCCCTGGCATTCCCACGTCACCCTCTTGTCCACAGCCAGCTCCCTGCCTGAGATCATGCCCTTCCCCAGGCAAGTGACTCCAGGACAGACTCCCGTTGTCCAGCAGGACCTGTCCCTCCACTCAGAGCAGTCCCATAGGGTGCCTCTGGTGGTGGTGCAGGCCATCGCCCATGGGGCCCTGCCTACATAACCTCTTCCTCGGGCAAGTTAGGACCCTCCCATTGGTCATGAAACCAACAGACAGCCCAGAATCCCCCAGATCACCCAGCTGGCTCCCGGCAAGCTGACTGCAGAGCTGTCTTTCGGAGAGTCTTAATTTCTCTCCTTGGCTTTTCAGAACTTCCTGGTGTGCAGCAACCTCCTGTGTCTTGGACCCATTGACATTCACGTTGATTCCCCAGCTGTTATGGTCCTTCAGGGCTCTATTTTAGAGTCTTTCATGACCACGTTTTGCCCGTGAGCCAAAAACCCGAGCCAAGGGCCATCATGTTGGTAAACTTCCAGAGAGGGTTGGGCTTGTTTGCCTCTCAGGCCTCTCGCGAACCTGGGACACCTTGAACTTGTCATTCTAGAAGCCCTGATTCTAATGTAACTGTATTCTTTCATCAACTGTAATCTGAAGACACCAGAACCAGGGAGATAGTCAATAAAAGCTGGCCGAACTGAAGGCAAGGACTTTGAACACCTGCCAAGTCAGTTGTTTCTGTTACAAGCATTCGATGAACACTTATTGAGTGCCTGCTGGGTGCCAGGCTCCGGGGACCCTGAGGGGAATACAGCAGGCGTCATCTTCAGGACACGAGGCCTAAGGCACAAAATGGCAGCAGGCTGTTCCTCCTTCTCTCCCCAGGCACCCTGGCTGATTACACAGTTTACTCGGGCTGACAGTCTCAATATTTATCTCACAGCCTGGTGCCAGCGTACCAATTACGGAAGAGCGCTCCCAGCCCCAGACTTCCCACTGGATAACTGGCAGTGAGTGGCTCTTCTGAGGGCCTGAGACGTATGTGAGCTGCCCACGCACATTGGCTGGGTTAGGCAGGCATGCCTGAAAAGTCATTAAAACCTACTGTCCCCCTCTCTTGTGTGGGCACTGCCTCTTCTGGTGAGAGGTTGAAGGGGTTAATTATCCGTTTGCGTGAGTGCTTAGTCACTTGGTTGTGACCAACTCTTTGCAACCCCGTGGAGTGTAGCCTGCAGGCTCCCCCATCCATGCAATTTTTCAGGCAAGAATACTAGATTGGGTTGCCATTTCCTACTCCAAGGGATCTTCCTGACCCAAGAGTCGTACCCACATCTCTTGTGGCTCCTGCATTGGCAGGCGGATTCTTTACCACTAGGGTCACCTGGGAAGCCCCAACCATCGTACCATTAATGGTGTGCAGAGCCTTCTAACTGATTTCTCCCAGACCCAGCAGTGGAAGTGCCTCCTCAAGCCTTGCAGCTGCAGCTGCACCACTCATTCCATCACTTTCCCTTTCTTTGTGCTGCAGCTGGAGCATTTCAGAAGTCAGGTCATCAAGGCCACCTACGGACGAGCGAAGCCGTTCCAGGACAAGCCCGTCTCCGATCAGCAGGTTCTTCTCTCTTCCCCACTTTCTTTCTCGGGGACCCGGGACTCCAGACATTGGGAGCATATGTTTCTGTTTTTTGTTGCTGGCGCATATTTTTCACACTGTTGCTACACCATGAAGATTTGTTTTGATATTCTGGGATTTCCTGGCTTTTAGAGTAAAAGCCAGTTAAACTCCCTTGAAGTGTTTCTGTGAAAATCAGGTGGAACCACCCAGGCCTGTGTCTGGTCTCCAGGCCTGCATGGTCCACCTCTGTTAGTCCCAGGAGGAAAGAGCCTCGCCTTAGAGCAGGCGTCCTGGCTCATTCCTCCTGAAGAGGGCAGCCGGCAGCAGGGATGTGCCTCTGGCTGTAAGGACTGACTTGTTATTCTTCCATTTGTCCCCTCCAACCCTGTGTCGGCACGCGGGTGAAAAATTCACACCATGGACTGCTCTCAGATAGCCTAGCCTTCTCTTTTGGGCACCACAGCATCAGGCTCAGCATGATGAATACTCCCAGAGTTCCGAAGAATCTAGAACACACACAGGGCCACATGACAAGCCTTTGGCTCTTAAAAATCATCTCTGATCCTAGGAAACATGCCCTGGTGACAGAGCCGAGATTCCCTCCAGAGCCATCACCCAAACATGCCAGGACCTCCCTCCCCAGCCCTGCAGAGGTGGGAGCTCAAGCCCATGCCCTCCCCCAACCCAGGGCCCCTCCCGCCAGAGCCACCCTGCAATGTCAATCTTTTTTTTCTTTTCTTTTTCCCATTAGTTAATAGAGAAGATCACCCAGGTCACTGAGGACAACATCAACTTTCAGCAGAAAAGGTGGACCCTGCAGAAGGAGACCCAGCTCGGCCTCTGCCGACAGGAGGAGGTCATAGACAGCGTTGAGAAGCTGAAGAAGGCCTTAGACAGTTGCCAGGTGCCCTCCTCCGCTTCTCTCCTGTGCCCCCCGTGGCTCACGTGGTGCTCCTTGTTCAGGAAATCGTTCAGCTCTGCTTTTCTGCCCACCTTCTCTCTTGCTGGAGAAATCTGTTTGAGGTAGAAAACAAAAAGACCTCCAAAACTGCCTCCCAGGTGAACTTGGTGTGGCCAAGAAAAAGCTGCCCGACACTCCCCTTTGGGAGGCCCCTGGACCTCAGGGGAAGAAATGTTGTGGTTCAGTCACTCAGTCGTGTCTGACTCTTTGCGACCCTGTGGACTGCAGCACGCCAGACTTCACTGTCCTTCACCGTCTCCTGAAGTTTGTTCAAACTCATGTCCATTAAGTCAGTGATGCCATCCAACCATCTCATCCTCTGTCGCCTCCTTCCCCTCTTGCCCTCAAAATAGCCCTGGGTTATTTCCAGAGAAACCAAGAAAACATCCTGCTCTTTATTTGCATTTTTCTTTTTTGTCCCAGCAATGGAAAGGCTGCTCCTACCCTAGTCGCCTTTGACTCTGAAGGAGACAAGACTGGTTCTGACCGACCACCACCCCCCACCTCCCAGCCCCCACCCGGAGAACCAGCTTTATCAGAGCAAGCAGCTGCTTCTGCTTTCTCTGGAAATAAGCAGCTGCTATTTGGGGAGTCTGTGAATGTTGGCTTGTCAGCACTCTTTCAAGTCAGGAAATCGGACTTTCTGACCAGCTTGTGTGTTGATCTCAGCAGGAATTTTGTAGCCAAATTTGGTTCTCGTTTCAGCCAAATTGTCCTTGGCAATTTGGCTTTGGAATTGCCTGTACCTAAGCACGGGATCTCTTCCTTTCTCTGTATTTTTTGTTTGTTTGTTTATTGGCTGCACCAGATATTATTTGCAGCATGTGGGACCTTCAATCTTCATTGCTGCATATGAGATTTTTTAGTTGTGGCGCATGGGATCTAGTATTGGAAACACGGAGTCTTCACCACTGGACCACCAGGGAAATCCCTTTTCTTGCTTTTTATTTTATATTGGGGTATAGCCAATTATATCTTGGGCTTCCCTTGTGGCTTATCTCATAAAGAATCCGCCTGGAATGCGGGAGACCTGGATTTGATCCCTGGGTTGGGATAATCCACTGGAGAAGGAAAAGGCTACCCACTCCAGTATTCTGGCCTGGAGAATTCCATGGACTGTATAGTCCATGGGGTTACAAAGAGTCGGACACAACTGAGTGACTTTCACTTTCATAGCCAATTAACACACCATGTTGTGGTAGTTTCAGGTGAACAGCGAAGGGACTCAGCCATCCATATACGTGCATCCATTCTCCCCCAAACTCCCCTCCCATCCAGGCTGCCACATAACTTTCAGAGAGTTCCATGTGCTGTTCCATGTGCTTGTTGGTTATCCATTTTAAATATAGCCGTGTGTACATATCCATCCCCAACTCCCTAACTATCCCTTCCCTCCATAAGGGGTTGCTGTCCCCCCAGAAACCATAAATTCATTCTCTAAGTCTGTAAACACGGGGTCTCTTTGACCATCGAAAGTCCCAATTAAAATACACACAAAATAAAAGCTGCCCCCTCGTCCCACCCACCCTCTAAAAGACAACTAGAAGTGGGCCATCCCAGGGCACTTCCTGCTTCAAGAACACATCAAGAACACCGCTCTCTGCAGGTCACGGCGGTCAGGTGCTATTTCTGGCAACGGTGCCCTGGCTCCTCACGACCTCGTCTCTTTCCAGGCTTGCATGAAGACATCATGCTGCAGCAACGACCTGAGGAAGGAGGTCAGCTTCCTGCAGCACCTGCAGGTGAGCCCACCTGTCTCGGGGCTCCAGAAGGTGTCACTGGACATCCTGCGCCTGTCACTGTCCTGGCTGGAGGAGACAGAGCACCTCCTCCAAGACGTGGGCATCCAGTTCTCCAGCTCCAACAAAGGTAACGGCAGCCCTCTTCTCCTGTAGTTGCACGACTGAAATGTCGCGTCAAATCTGATCGTGACGGGACATCTGTTGAGGGAGGCTTCTTGTTGGGTGTGCGGCCAAGTGTTCCCTTCTCCAGACTTAACTCTGCTTCACCACTTGAGAAGTGATGCTCCAGGAAAAGAGTATACACAAGTGAGACATGACTGCTGGAGAAAAATGAGATGTGACAGAGGCAATAGGAAGAAGCAAAATTATGCCAAATCTTCTCTCTTAGAAGTTACCACATATATATAAAAATACACTGTTTTTAGAGCAGTTTTGGCTTCACAGCAAAATTGAGAGGATGATATGGAGATTTCCGAGGTACCCTCCATTGCCACTCATGCACAACCCCCCAGTTATCAACATCAGCACCAGAGAGGTACAACTGTTGCAGCTGATGAACCTACATGGACTCATCCTAATCACCCAAAGCCCATGGTTTACATTGGAAAGAAAAGTGAAAGTTGCTCAGTCGTGTCCAACTCTTTGTGACCCCATGGACCATATGGTCCATGGAATTTTCCAGGCTGGCATACTGCAGTGGGTAGCCTTCCCCTTCTCCAGGGGATCTTCCCAACCCAGGGACTGAACCTAGGTCTCCCGCATTGTGGGCGGGGGGATTCTTTACCAGCTGAGCCACAAGGGAAACCCAAGAATACTGGAATGGGTAGCCTATTCCTTCTCCAGCAGATCTTCCCCACCCAGGAATAGAACCAGGGTCTCCTGCATTGCAGGTGGATTCTTAACTAACTGAGCTTTCAGGGGAGCAGTCAGGTTTACTTTGGGGTTCACTCTTTTTAATTTTAATTTTGCTGGAGTGTAGTTGATCTGCAGTGTTGTGTGGGGTTTACTCTAGTGCATTCTATGGATTTGGGCTTGGACAAATGTGTGATAACATGTAGCTACCATTATAATATCATATGGAATAGTCTCATTGCCCTGAAAATCCTCTGTGCTTCCTCCCTGACCTCCAGTCCCTGGAAACCACACATCTTTGTTATTGTCACCATGGTTTTTTGCCTTTTCTAAAATATCATATAGTTGGAATCATACAGCTTTTCAGATGAGTTTCTTTTACTTAGTAATATGCGTTTATGGCTCGACAGCTCTTTTTTTAGTGCCAAATAATATTCCATTGCTTCCCAAGTAGCACAGTGGTAAAGAACCCTCTTGCCAATGCAGGAGACGCAGGAAACAAGGGTTTGATCCTAGGGTCAGGAAGATCCCCTGGAGTAGGAAATGGCAACCCATTCCACTCCAATATTCTTACCTGGAAAATTCCATAGACAGAAGAGTCTGGCAGATTGCAGTCCAAGACGTTGGCTGAGGGCCTAAGCACTGAGAAATGTTCCATTATCCATTCACCTACTGAAGGACATCCTGGTTGTTTCCAAGTTTGGGCAGTTATGAATAAAGCTTCCATAAACATCAACGTGCAGGTTTGTGTGTGGGCGTGTTTTCAACTCCTTTGAGGAAATACCAAGGTTGTAGTTGCTGGATCATGTGGTTAGAGTACATTTAGATTTTAATGAACCCACAAAGCTCTCTTCCAAAGCGACTGTATTTTGCATTCCCACCAACGACGAGTGAGTTCCTGTTGCCTCACATCCTTGCCAGTATTTGATATTGTCAACACTGTCATATTCTTTGTGTGACTTCCAAGGCATTTTCCCATGGAAAGAGCTATGTGAGTCTAGGCAAGTTATTCCCCTCTCTGTGCCTCAGTTTCCTTATCTGTAAAATGGGGATAATAGGGTGTACTCACTCCATAGGATTCTTGTGAGGATTCAGTTCAGTTTAGTTCAGTTCAGTCGCGCAGTTGTGTCCGACTCTTTGCGACCCCACGAATCACAGCACGCCAGACCTCCCTGTCCATCACCAACACCCGGAGTTCACTCAGACTCATGTCCTTTGAGTCAGTGATGCCATCCAGCCATCTCATCCTCTGTCGTCCCCTTTTCCTCCTGCCCCCAATCCCTCCCAGCATCACAGTCTTTTCCAATGAGTCAACTCTTTGCATGAGGTGGCCAAAGTACTGGAGTTTCAGCTTTAGCATCATTCCTTCCAAAGAACACCCAGGACCGATCTCCTTCAGAATGGACTGGTTGGATCTCCTTGCAGTCCAAGGGACTCTCAAGAGTCTTCTCCAACACCACACTTCAAAAGCATCAATTCTTCGGCGCTCAGCTTTCTTCACAGTCCAACTCTCACATCCATACA
>SJYQ01092042.1:364389-431378 GCA_006410935.1 Redunca redunca
TGAGCATTCTTTGGCATTGCCTTTCTTTGGGATTGGAATGAAAATGGACCTTTTCCAGTCCTGTGGCCACTGCTGAGTTTTCCAAATTTGCTGGCATATTGAGTGAAGCACTTTCACAGCATCATCTTTCAGGATTTGAAACAGCTCAACTGGAATTCCATCACCTCCACTAGCTTTGTTCGTAGTGATGCTTTCTAAGGCCCACTTAACTTTACATTCCAAGATGTCTGGCTCTAGATTAGTGATCACACCATCATGATTATCTGGGTCATGAAGATCTTTTTTGTACAGGTCTTCTGTGTATTCTTGCCACCTCTTCTTAATATCTTCTGCTTCTGTTAGGTCCATACCATTTCTGTCCTTTATCGAGCCCGTCTTTGCATGAAACGTTCCCTTGGTATTTCTAATTTTCTTGAAGAGATCTCTAGTCTTTCCCATTCTATTGTTTTCCTCTATTTCTTTGCATTGATCGCCGAAGAAAGCTTTCTTATCTCTTCTTGCTATTCTTTGGAACTCTGCATTCAGATGCTTATATCTTTCCCTTTCTCCTTTGCTTTTCACTTCTTTTCACAGCTATTTGTAAGGCCTCCCCAGACTGCCATTTTGCTCATTTGCATTTCTTTTCCATGGGGATGGTCTTGATCCCTGTCTCCTGTGCAATGTTACGAACCTCATTCCATAGTTCATCAGGCACTCTATCTATCAGATCTAGGCCCTTAAATCTATTTCTCACTTCCACTGTATAATCATAAGGGATTTGATTTAGGTCATACCTGAATGGTCTAGCGGTTTTCCCTACTTTCTTCAATTTGAGTCTGAATTTGGTAATAAGCCATCATGGTCAACAAAAGAGTCCAAAATGCAGTACTTGGATGCAGTCTCAAAAATGACAGGATGATCTCTGTTTGTCTCTAAGGCAAACCATTCAATATCACAGTTATCCAAGTCTATGCCCCAACCAGTAACACTGAAGAAGCTGAAGTTGAGCGGTTTTATGAAGACCTACAAGACCTTTCAGAACTAACACCCAAAAAAGATGTCCTTTTCATTATAGGGGAATGGAATGCAAAAGTAGGAAGTAAAGAAACACCTGGAGTAACAGGCAAATTTGGCCTTGGAATGTGGAATGAAGCAGGGCAAAGACTAATAGAGTTTTGCCAAGAAAATGCACTGGTCATAGCAAACACCCTCTTCCAACAACACAAGAGAAGACTCTACACATGGACATCACCAGATGGTCAACACCGAAATCAGATTGATTATATTCTCTGCAGCAAAAGATGGAGAAGCTCTATACAGTCAACAAAAACAAGACCAGGAGCTGACTGTGGCTCAGATCATGAACTCCTTATTACCAATGTTCCCTTAGTATCTTTAATTTTCTTGAAGAGATCTCTAGTGTTTCCCATTCTATGTTTTCCTCTATTTCTTTGCATTGATCACTGAAGAAGATTTTCTTATATCTCTGAACTATTCTTTGGAACTCTGAATTCAAATGGGTATATCTATCCTTTTCTCATTTGCCTTTCACTCCTCTTCTTTTCTCAACTGTTTGTAAGGCTTCCTCATACAACCATTTTGCCTTTTTGCATTTCTTTTTCTTGGGGATGGTCTTGACCTTTGCCTTCTATACAGTGTCAGGAACCTCCATCCATAGTTCTTCAGGTACTCTATCAGATCTAATCCCTTGAATCTATTTTTCACTTCCACTGTATAATCATAAGGGATTTGATTTAGATCATACCTGAATGGTCTAGTGGTTTTCCCTGCTTTCTTCAATTTAAGTCTGAATTTGGCAACAAGGATTTCATGATCTGAGCCACAGTCAGTTCCCAGTCTTGTTTTTGCTGACTGTATAGAGCTTCTTCATCTTTGGCTGCAAAGGATATAATCAATCTGATTTCAGTATTGACTACTTGGTGATTTCCATGTGTAAAGTCTTCTCTTATGCTGTTAGAAGAGGGTGTTTGCTATGACCAGTGTGTTCTCTTGGCAAAATTCTGTTAGTCTTTACCTTGCTTCATTTTGTACTCCAAGGCCAAATTTGCCTGTTACTCCAGGTATCTCTTGACTTCCTACTTTTGCATTCCAGTGCCCTACAGTGAATAGGACATCTTTTTTGGGTGTTAGTTCTAGAAGGTCTTGTAGGTCTTCATAGAACCCATTCAGTTTCAGCTTCTTCACCATTACTGGTCAGGGCATAGACTTGGATTACTGTGATAGTGAATGGTTTGCCTTGGAAATGAACAGAGATCATTCTGTCATTTTTGAGATTGCACCCAAGAACTGCATTTCGGACTTTTTTATTGACTACAAGGGCTACTCCATTTCTTCTAAGGGAGTCTTTCCCACAGTAGTAGATATAATAGTCATCTGAGTTAAATTCACCCATTCCGGTCCATTTTAGTTCACTGCTTCCTAAAATGTCGATGTTCACTCTTGCCATCTCCTGTTTGACCACTTCTAATTTACCTTGATTCATGGACCTAATGTTCCAGGTTCCTATGCAATATTGTTCTTTACAGCATTGGACTTTACTTCCATCACCATTCACATCCACAACTGGGTGTTATTTTTGCTTTGGCTCCATCTCTTCATTCTTTCTGAAATTGTTTCTCCACTCTTCTCCAGTAGCATATTGGGCACCTATTGACCTGGAGAGATCAGCTTTCAGTGTCCTATCTTTTTGCCTTTTCATACTGTTCATGCGGTTCTCAAGGCAAGAATACTGAAGTGGTTTGCCATTCCCTTCTCCAGTGGACCGTGTTTTGTCAGAACTCTCCAGCATGACCCATCTGTCTTGGGTGGCCCTACATGGCATGGCTCATAGTTTCACTGAGTTAGACAAGGCTGTGGTCCATGTGATCAGTCTGATTATTTTTTGTGATTGTGGTTTTCATTCTGTCTGCCTTCTGATGGATAAGGGTAAGAGGCTTATGGAAGCTTCCTGATGGGAGAGACAGACTGAAGGGGAAACTGGGTCTTATTTTGATGGGCGGGGCCATGTTCAGTAAATCTTTAATCCAATTTTCTCTTGATGGGTGGGGCTGTGTCCCCTCCCTGTTGTTTGACCTGCAGTCAAACTATGGTGGAGGTAATGAAGATAATGGGCTACCTCCTTACAAGGTCCTCTGCATGCACTGATGCACTCAACACCCCCAACCCTGCCACAGGTCACCACCGACCTATGCCTCTGCTGGAGACTCCTGGACACTCACAGAAAAGTCTGGGTCAGTCTCTTGTGGAGTCACTGCTCCTTTCTCCTGCGTCCTGGTGCACACAAGATTTTGTTTGTGCCCTCCAAGAGTCTGTTTCCCCAGGCCTGTGTAAGTCTGGCAGCTCTATGGTGGGGTTAACGGCAACCTCCTCCGAGAGGGCTTAGGACACACCCAGGTCTGCTGCACCCAGAGCCCCTCCCCCTGTGGCAGGCCACTGCTGACCCGTACCCTGCAGGAGACACTCAAACACTCAAAGGCAGGTCTGGCTCAGTCTCTGTGGGGTTTTCTGGTTAACACAAGGTTTTGTTTGAGCCCTCCAAATGTCTCTGGCAAGTATGGGGTTTGATTCTAAACACGATTTCACCCCTCCTACCATCTTGCTGGGCTTCTCCTTTGCAACTGGACGTGAGGTATCTTTTCTTGGTGGGATCCAACATTCTCCTGTCGATGGTTATTCAGCAGTGAGTTTTAATGCTGGAGTTCTTGCAGGAGAAGATCAGCACATCTTGTGATAGGATAGGATGGGCAGTTACCAAAAAATCACTCACATGTAAAACTTTAATGGGGACAATGACTTTGAAGGAGAAGTGCAGGGCTCTGACTTGGACAGGGAGGGCAGGGCCTCTGCGGGATGCATGGGAGTTATTTGCCAAACAGGGGAGGGTGGGGGCATTCTGGGTGAAGATAGCAGCATGGTGGTATCACAGGAAACAAGGAGAACACAGTTCAGTTCAGTTCAGTCGCTCAGTCGTGTCCGACTCTTTGCAACCCCATGAACTGCAGCATGCCAGGCCTCCCTGTCCATCACCAACCCCCGGAGTTCACTCAGACTCACGTCCATCGAGTCAGTGATGCCATCCAATCATCTCATCCTCTGTTGTCCCCTTCTTCTCCTGCCCCCAATCCCTCCCAGCATCACAGTCTTTTCCAATGAGTCAATTCTTCGCATGAGGTGGCCAAAGTACTGGAGTTTCAGCTTCAGCATCATTCCCTCCAAAGAAATCCCAGGACTGATCTCCTTCAGAATGGACTGGTTGGATCTCCTTGCAGTCCAAGGGACTCTCAAGAGTCTTCTCCAACACCACACTTCAAAAGCATCAATTCTTCAGCGCTCAGCCTTCTTCACAGTCCAACTCTCACATCCATACATGCCTACTGGAAAAACCATAGCCTTGACTAGATGGACCTTTGTTGGCAAAGTAATGTCTCTGCTTTTGAATATGCTATCTAGATTGGTCATAATTTTCTTCCAAGGAGTAAGCGTCTTTTAATTTCATGGCTGCAGTCANAGCCAACTTTTTCACTCTCCTCTTTCACTTTCATCAAGAGGCTTTTTAATTCCTCTTCACTTTCTGCCATAAGGGTGGTGTCATCTGCATATCTGAAGTTATTGATATTTCTCCTGGCAATCTTGATTCCAGCTTGTGTTTCTTCCAGTCCAGCGTTTCTCATGATGTACTCTGCATAGAAGTTAAATAAGCAGGGTGACAATATACAGCCTTGACGTACTCCTTTTCCTATTTGGAACCAGTCTGTTGTTCCATGTCCAGTTCTAACTGTTGCTTCCTGACCTGCATACAGATTTCTCAAGAGGCAGGTTGGGTGGTCTGGTATTCCCATCTCTTTCAGAATTTTCCACAGTTTATTGTGATCCACACAGTCAAAGGCTTTGGCATAGTCAATAAAGCAGAAATAGATGTTTTCCTGGAACTCTGAAGGAATGGCTAAAAAATGGGGGCAGGAGTCGGGCAGGGAAGGACCAATGAGAGAGGTCAGCAGAGGCTGTACCATGGGGGTCCCAGGGGCTTGCAGGTCCCTGGTAGGAAGCTCTGCTTTGGCCTGGGAGCAGAGAGAAGTCCATAAAAGGTTTTAAGTAAGGAACTGATGGAACCGGCTTGCATTTGGACACAGTCATCTCGGCTATGAATGGAAACTGTCCAGGAAGGTGGCCAGCACAGAACCCTGGAGTGCAGCTAGAAGGCCACGATGGTGGCCCTTGCTATGGCAGAGAAGGGGATGGAGAAACAGAGAAGATTCCAGGGGCATTTAAGAGATGAATGGAATTAGATATGGTTAGAAAAGAGGTAGGAGCTTCCCTAGTGGCTCAGTAGTAAAGAATCCACCTGCCAATGCAAGAGACCTGCGTTGAATCCCTGGGCTGGAAAGATCCCCCAGAGAAGGAAATGGCAACCCACTCCAGTATTCTTGCCCAGAAAATCCCGTGGACAGAGGAGCCTGGCGTACTACAGTCCACGGGGCTGCAAAAGAATTGGACACAACTGAGTGACTAAACAACAAGAACAAGAGAAACCACAGAGAGAAAGGGGGGTACAGGTCTCCCTGCTTCTGGCTTGTGTAAAAGTACAGACGTGGTTCCTTCACTAAACTCCACAGTAAGCAATGCAACATGAGGACCAGATTTGAGGGGGAAGATAGTGAGAGTTGCCTGGAGACATCCAAGATGAGGTGCCAAGGATTCAGCTGTCACCCTGGATATCTAGCCTGGAAATGAATGTCAGTGATGTGGCCCCAAAACCCAGAAGAACACGTGCCACAGGGTGGGCGCTTGGTCACTGTGTGGGATGGATGGTGATTAAAGCTGTGGGTATGAATGGTATCACTCAGGAAGAAAGTATCAAATGAGAAGAGAGAACCCAGTGCCACACCTGGGGGACTCCAGTGTTTTGAAGATTGTGGATCCTTCTTGCCAAACCATCCCCCAGGGAGGCTGCGTGAATTTGACATTTCTTACACCAATGAATGAGAATAGAGGAGTGATAGTCAACTCCAGTGATTAGACAACCCCAGCCAGGATATCTCTAAGGTAATCCAGAAGGTGGTATAAATTTCTTTTAAACATTTTTGAAAATAAAATAAAGATTAACTTCTCTGTAAATGTCTGCCCTTCACAGACCACATAGAGAAGAGGCAGGGACTGGATTCCTCCCAACAACCCAGCACCTCTGCAACCCCAGTATTACTATTGCTGTAATCATGGCAGAGTCTGAATGTATGTAAAATCAGGTGAGACGTGGCCCACAGTTCTAGCTGCTCTTCAAACTGGAACTAAAACAGGGAAAGACCATGATCTCTAAACTAGTGACAGTGCATGCACTGTCCCCTCCCCACTGGCAGGAGTCATTATAGCTTTGACGTGAAAGGGCTTCCCTGATGGCCCAGATGATAAAGAATCTCCTTGCGATGCGGGAGATGCAGGTTTGATCCCTGGGTCAGGAAGATTCTCCCTGGAGGAGTTCTCAGAGTCAGGAGAGTTGAGCAATATCAAACAGGTCTCTGCAGAACCCCTCCTGCACTGATACACACTACGGATCTATCAGGATGGGATAAGAATGCAGTGTTCCCAAAATACATTTCTCCTTCTTGCTACCCTTACTCCAAACTAACAATGCTTGGAATAATGTCCTATGGAACACCAGTTGGGGAGACACAGACTGTGTTCTCTGATTACAACTGTTCATACTTGGTTCTAAGAAATCAAAGAAGGTTGAAGGGTAATATCAGAAAGGCCAGTGACTATGGCTCATTCTTTATTCATTCAGTAGAAGAGGAAGCTAATGGTAAAAGGCTTTTTATCTTCCTGCCCTAACAATATTCTATCAAAGCATCAAATGTTGAAAAGAACCAGATGAACCAGATGAGCTAGAGTATTCCTTATATTCTCTGGGTTAGGTACTACTTGTCCTTAGTTCCTAGAGCCGTCTACACAGGGGTGATGGTGATGGTTCAGATAATAATGGTAAGTATAACGAGGGTGATGGTAATGATGGCAATGATGATGAAGATAGAGAAGATGATGGTGGTGATGACTATGATGGTCATGGCGGTGAGAATAATGAGTAGAAGATGGTGAGGATGGTGATGGTGACAATGGTGGACATCATTCATTACTGAACACTTGCATTCTAGACGCTGTTCTAGGTATTTTCCATACCTAACCTCAGTTCATCTTCACAGCAACTCAGTAAAGCACATCCAACTCAGTAAAGCATGTAATATCCTCATTTTAAAAATGCAGAAACTGGCTCAAAACCTTTTATGAGTATTTCACTGGGATAAGGTGATTTGAGGTACTGAGGCCAGAAGGGGATCTTCAGTCATTCATCACCAACCACAAACACCCCTAAGAGCCTTCTATGTTTACAGCTCCTTAACAAAAAGGATAGGAACCATGGTTCGTTTCACTCCTCCTGGGTACTTGTCACTGTGTTAGTTGTTTTACATGTACCTCATACCTTTATCTTCCAACAACCCAATGAGCTAAGTACTATTGTTGTCTTTATTTTGCAGGCCAGGAAACTGAGTACCAATAACATTAAGAAACGTGCTCAAAGTCACACAGCTGGTACATGGCAGAGTCAGGACCCAAACTGAGGTCATTGTGATTCTAATGGCTGTGTTTTTTTCTGTGACCCCACATAACTTCTAGAGATCCAGAGAGGTACCAGCTACATACCCAGTTCCTAGAGGACAGGTTCTGTCATTAACTTGAGTAGAAACAAAGTTGAGAGTTTCATCCCCTGGGATGGAGAACATCTGACTTCTGCCTGAGCGCACTGCTGGCCTTGCCCCAGGTTTGCATTATAGTGAAGATTCTGGGTTCGGGCTTTGGAGACCAGCTGCCAAGGTCTGACTCTCAAGTGTGCACTGCCTAGTTGTGTGGGCAAGTTGCTGGGCTTCTGTGTGCCTCTGTTTACGGGTCATAAAATGGGGTACAGATCTCACCCAGTAGTTGTGAGGATTGAATGATGTGGTACCCAAACCACAGAGGCACACATGAGCCTTAGTCAGTGGCGGCTGCCGTCAGCATCACTGTTGATGTGATGTGAAATAAATGTGGGTGGCAGTCAGATGGGTATGCGCCCAGGCAGTGCTGCTTGATTTACTCACAATAAGGTGACTTTACCTGTGACCCCTGCCCCATCTACATCTGACAGCAAGTCAGGTTTTCTTAGCTGTGAGCACTCTGTCCTCTTCCTGGGCCTCCTTCCGAGAGTCATGACAATGGGTGTGTGTGCCAGCTGCCGAGTGGTAAAGCTGGCACTCCATCCAGGTCCCTCAACGCCCCTGCTCTTAACCTTCATACTACCTGCCTTTTCAGATATTATCCTAAGAGATAAAATGCATGTAATAACAAGCTAGGTTTGTAAAATCTTGGAGTAAGTCCCTCAGAGAAATCCAGGTTGATTAATGTAGAGGGAAACCACCTGAAGTTTTGCTGGGTGATGTCATGAGCAGCCCAGAAGGTGGGATCACTACTAAAGATCTGATTGGTTAGATATTACCTCACACCTGTCAGAATAACCATCATCCAAAAGAAAACAAATAACAGATGTTGGCAAGGATGTGGAGAAAAGGGAACCATCGCACACTGTTGGCGGGAGTGTAAATTGGTATAACCACTAATGGAAGACAGTTTGAAAGTTTCACAGAAATCTAAAAATAAAACTATCATAGGATCCAGCAATTGCACTCCTAGATATTTATCCCCCCAAAATAAAAACACTAATCTGAAAAGCTACATGACCCCAATGTTCATAGCAGCGTTATTTACAATAGCCAAGATATGGAAGCAACATAAGTTCCCGTGAACAGATGAATGGATAAAGAAGACCTAGTAAGGAGTTTTCTGGTGGCCCAGTGGATAGGACTCTGTGCTTTCACTGCTGTGTCCTGGGTTCAATCCCTGGTCAGGGAACTAAAATCCTACAAGCTGCATGGCATAGCCAAAAAAAAAAAAAAATGATGTGGTATGTATATATGCATATATACACACACACATATACATACACAATGGATTACTACTCAGCCATGAAAAAGAATGAAATTTTACCATTTGCAGCAACATAGATGGACTTGGAGGGTATTATGCTTAGCAGAATAAGTCAGAAAAAGACAAATACTGTATAATATCACTTATATGTGGAATCTAAAAAATAAAACTAGAGACTGTAACAAAGAAGAAACAGACTCAGAGATATAGAGAACAAACTAGTAGTTACCCGTGGAGAGAGAGAAGGGGAAGAAAAGACAGGGAGAGAGGATTAAAAGGCATAAACTACTATGTATAAAATATAAACCACAAGGATATATTGTACAACACAGAGAATATAGCCAACATTTTTATAATAACTGTAAATGGAATATAATCTTTAAAAGTTGTGAACCATTATGTTATATACCTGAAACATATAATACCTGTACATCAACCATACCTTAATTTTTAAAAAGTCCGTGATCTAAAAAACAAAATCTGATTGGTGAAGGATTTGCTGCCTGGTCCTGCTGGGAAGACAAGAAACACTAAGCCCGCTGGGAAGATAGGAAACATTAAGGAGGATCTTAAATTTCATTCCCGCCTGGTTTCTCAGCTTCTTTTGATAAGGGAGAGAAAGGACTTTTTACATTTTTCTTTGCCAGCTCAGTTGATTGTGTCTATTTCTGCAAGACTTTGTTACCAAGACTTCTCTCCATACATAGAAAATCACTCTTCCTTAGATATCCAAGATAAGCAGTATTTTTAAGTGGGAAAAAAAAAGTAGATTGTCATAGAATACACACAGTGTTCTTTCCCCCCTCCACCTTTTTTTCTCCCCAAGTGTCATTATCTGACCACAAGAGAAATTTGGATAAAAAAACAAGTGTTGAAAGTCTTATCCCAGTACGATGGGACTGCATGAGCCTTGACTGTCACGCAGTCTTTTAACAGCTATTTGTTGCAGACCTACTGTGTGCAGGCCACTGAGGATACAGCGGCGGGGGTGGAGGGACAGTTTTTACTGTATGGGTTCCAGTCCTGTTTGGATTTGTGTAATAGGCAAGTATAACTTTTGTGCTGTAGTTCAGTGACTAAGTCGTGTCCAACTTTTTGCAACGCCACAGACGGCAGCACATCAGGCTGTCCCCTCTGTCCTCCATAACTTCTTTAACCAGAAATAAAGAATTGCTTCTTCTCAAAGAGGAAAACCCCTCTTCTACAGCCCAAGCTAGCATCACCCATCTCTGCCACCTTGGTATCCTTCTTATCACACACCCTTCACATCAGCCAGCTCAACCCTTCACTCTTCAGCCTCTAGTCTCTCTTAAAAGAGAATGACAATTAAAAATAAATAATTTTTTTTAAAAAAGGAAGAGACAGCAACAGACCTAAGTCTGAATTCTGATTCTACTGCTCACCAACTCCACAGCTTAACCTGGCTGTGCCGCGCCTAGAAATGCAAACAAATTTTCTTGTTGTGTTGTTTGTAACGATTAGAAAATATCACATTTCAAACTCCTGGCATGGTGCCTGGCACAGAGCAATACTGTCAGCAATACTGACACTAGCTATTATTCAGTTCAGTTCAGTTCAGTCGCTCAGTCATGTCTGACTCTTTGCGACCCCATGAATCGCAGCACGCCAGGCCTCCCTGTCCATCACCAGCTCCTGGAGTTTACCCAAACTCATGTCCATCGAGTTGGTGATGCCATCTAGCCATCTCATCCTCTGTCGTCCCCTTTTCCTCCTGCCCCCAATCCCTCCCAGCATCAGGGTCTTTTCCAATGAGTCAACTCTTCGCATGAGGTGGCCAAAGTATTGGAGTTTCAGCTTCATCAGTCCTTCCAATGAACACCCAGGACTGATCTCCTTTAGGATGGACTGGCTGGATCTCCTTGCAGTCCAAGGGACTCGCTATTATTATACTGTTATTATTCTCACTCTTCCAAGCTGGAAATTCTCAGCAGGTGGCCTTGTCACAGGTCAAGGGCCCAGGCACGAGCCTGTTCAGCTCCCTTCCATCTCCCTCCGCATCGATCTTTCCTCCCCTTCCCTCTGTCTTCCCCTACCGTGTTCTCTTGTAGGCATACTTCCTCCTTCCCTGAATCTCCCCTTCTCTCTCCCTCCCAGGCCATCCTGTGTGCAAGGTCTTGAATCACGACCTCCTGCTTCAGCATCTCCAGCCTTCCTCTGCATCTCAGTCCTTTGTCATCAAACATGCCCTTCAAGCTGGTGCATCTTCAGGATCACTGCTTCTTTAACTCCTTTTCTACAGCTCATACTCCTGTCCCACCAAGACCATACAGTGCATTACACCCTCTGTCCTCAACCACTAACTTGTGACTTTGCCTTTGAAGGCCCACCTTCCCTCCCAAGCTCTGTTCTCTCTGTCCTACCCACCTGCTCCCACCCCTACCCCCGCTGGTTCCCCTTCTCAAAACCTTCTCATCTTTGATCATCACAGCTGGGGTGAGGGATCACAGCTGGAAGCCAGAGGCTAGAAGCCAGGATGCTGCTCAAGACTCATACACTGCACAGGTCAACCCCCCAACAGAGGATTGTCCGGCCCAATATGTCAGCTGTTGCTCAGTCACTAAATGATGTCCTACTCTTTGTGACCCCATGAACTGTAGCACACCAGGCTTCCCTGTCCTTCACTGTCTCCCTGAGTTTGCTCAAATTCATGTCCATTGAGCGATGATGCCATCCAACCATCTCATCCTCAGTCGCCCCCTTTTCCTCCTGCCCTCAATGTTTCCCAGCATCAGGGTCTTTTCCAATGAGTCGCCTCTTTGCATCAGGTGGCCAAAGTATTGGAGCTTCAGGTTCAGCATCAGTCCTTCCAATGAATATTCAGGGTTGATTTCCCTTAGAATTGACTGGTTTGATCACCTTACAGTCCATGGGACTTTCAAGAGTCTTCTCCAGCACCACAGTTGGAAAGCATCTATTCTTTGGTGCTCAGCCTTCTTTGTGGTCCAGCTCTCACATCCATATGTGACTACTGGAAAAACCATAAGAAAGAAAGGGAAAGTCAGAAAGTGAAGTCACTCAGTTGTGTGCAACTCTTTGCGACCCCATGGACTGTAGCCTACCAGGCTCCTCCATCCATGGAATTTTCCAGGCAAGAGTACTGGAGTGGGTTGCCATTTCCTCCTCCATGGGATCTTCCTGACCCAGGGACCAAACCCAGGTCTCCTGCATTGCAGGCAGATGCTTTACCATCTGAGCCACCAGGGAAGCCCAGCTTTGAGTATATGGACATTTGTCAGCAAAGTGATGTCTCTGCTTTTTAATACACTGTGTAGGTTGGTCATAGCTTTTCTTCCAAGGAGCAAGTGTCTTTTAATATGTCAGTAGTGCTATAGTTAAGAAACTCTACTGGCTCCTTCCTCTCTAATTCATCTGTTATTTTTCTGAAAAAAAAAAAAAAATACAGTTCATTAAGCCAATTCACTGCTGCATCAGCAGCTGAAATAGCAGTGACTCAGACCCTGGAGTCTGACCGCCGTGAGCCCAAGCCCTGGCTAGGTTGTTTGCCAGCATCCAGCAGCCACATGTCTCAGAGCGCCCCCCCCCTCACCCCCGCCTAGTCTGTAAAATGGGGCAATGGTCAGACGATACAGCAGGGTGATGCATTGATTGCTTAGCAGAGAGCTGGGCACACAGGCCACACTCATGAATTTAAGTCAGGTTTACAGTCTTTAGGCTACTGTCCTAGGCTGGCCACAATTGACCTCAGCCTCCATCCCAACTCTTCCCTCCACTCCTCCCCTCCCCATCATCCATTCCACCCCAACTAACCTCGACCCTCTTCCAGAATATGTGCTGCGTTCCCCACCTCTCATCCTGCCTCCTCCCTTCACCCCCTGATTTTAGTTTCCTGTGACTGTCATGGGCTTCCCAGGTGGCACTAGCGGTAAAGAACCTGCCTGCCAGTGCAGGAGATAAAAGAGAGACAGGTTCGATCCCTGGGTCGAGAAGATCCCCTGGAGGAGGGCATGGCAACCCACTCCAGTATTCTTTCCTGGAGAATCCCATGGACAGAGGATCTGGCAGGCTATAGTCCATTGGGTCGCAGAGTTGGACACGACTGAAGTGACTTAGCATGCATACACACATGTCTGTCATAACAAATTATCACAGGCTCTGTGGCTTAGATTAACACAACTCATATTTATTCTTTTACAGCTCTGGAGCCCAAAGTCCAAAGTTAGTTTCACTAAGCTAAAGTCAAGGGGTCGGTCTCTCCCAGAGGGTGTAGGAAAAAAATCTGATCCCTCACCTTTTCCAGTCTTTGCTCCTTTCCAGTCTTTACTCCTTCATCCCTTGCATTCTGTGGGCTCATGGCCCCTTCTTCTATCTCCAGAGCCATCAAGGGAGTATCTTCAGCTCTCTCTCTGCTTCTGTCACATCACCTTCTCTGTCTGTAGTCAAACCCCGTCTGTCTACTTCTTGTAAGAACCCCTGTGCCTATATTGGACCCACACAGACAATCCAGGATAAGCCCCCCCATCTCAAGATCCTCAACTTCCTCAAATCTGTAAAGCTCTATCTGCCCTGTCAGGTAATGTCCATGGGCTCTCAGGATTAGGACCTGGAAATCTTTGGGTATTGGGGGGGGGGGCATCGATATTTTTTATGATTAAATAACTTTATTTATGATGCTTCAGATTTTGTAAATGCTGACTGTATAGCAACCATAGTCCCACAAATTCTAGCCAAGGCACAACCACTGATCAAGACCGTTTGAAAAATCAAAAATAAATAAAATGTCGGGAGAGAAGCTTTGTTCTCCCAACAGAGAATTTAATAAATGAACGTACTTCTCTGACCTTTTAAGGTTCACACTGGGAAAACTTAAACTTTCTTTTAAGGGCATCCCCAACCGACTGCTCGATTAACCCATAGTTAGAAAAATAAACCCCATAGTTAAAAAATATCTATCAAATGTTCTTCATACCCAGAACATAATAAAACTTTGACACCCAGAATGAAAAGCCTCTCAGTTTCTATACCAGACCAGATTAGTCTACCGATCAGCCTGTAATCAAGTCCCTCTGAATGTCACCATCAACTCACTGTGATGTCATTAAGAAACCGCATGCTAATATCCTTTTATTCTTGCGGGACACCATTCATCCACGTCTTCCATTCTGTAATGTCCTCCCCTCCAACTCTGAATAATGCCAGTGCCCATGCCCAGTGGATCCTCAGCTGAGCGGTGATCACTCCGGGCAAACGATAGCTCTTCTGGGACCCTCACACTTCCCAACTCCTTCAGCGGTCACTTCCACACTACCTGGGGTCACTGCCTGTTTCCTGTCACGCCCTTAGACCTGTTCTCAGACTGAACCTAAGTCCCTTGAGGAATGGCTTCATATCATCCCCCAAGCTCAGCTCACAGTTTTGTACACAGTGGACACTTAGTCAACAAGGGTTCTGTGGATGGTTTTTATTGTCCACCTCCAAAAAGAAAGTTGGATTTGAGCCCAACTGAAGCTGATCAACCATTTAAGAAAACACAAGATGGATGGCAACTTGTGTTATCTTGATGGGAGGGTAGCATTGCCCTCATCCTCCTGTCAGCAAGCCCTGTGAAGACATTATTCAGAAAACAAAGTGAATTGACTTGATACTTACCTTCTTGCTTCTCTTTTTAAGGATTGTCTTTGTATCTGAAATACCTTCTGGAACATTATAAAAAAATTACAAGCCGGACCCAAGAACTTCAGGTAATCTTTGAGCTGCAAAAGTTCATTTCAGCTCCTCTTTAAAATTTTCATGGCACTGGGAATCTTAACTCTGTTGTTCCTCTATTAGGTAGTCCGTGCACATCCTCCAAAAGGTGATATGATATCTCCATTTGCACTCCAGATGATTCAGATGGGATGGCTGAGATCTCCCAGGAGGGCAAGGAGACTTGTTTTCCTCTGTCCAAACCCAGACAATTTTAAATGACATTCGATCTTAAAATTTGTGTTTATTAAATGCAGTGGAAGAAGTACAGTTAGCCACAGTACAGAGAAAAGATGTACCAAAAGTTACATAATGTCAACATTTTAGAGGCAAAATAACCCTTAGGGATGGTATTGCTCTGATAGCTATTGCCATATTAATACTGCATAATAAACAATAGCAGTATCCACAATTACTGTCCACTGCTCACAGGTCTGGGGCCAGCTGTGGGGTGAATCCACTGGCCTTGGATGGACTTACCCACAGGCCTGGGTGTTGGCTGGCTCTTGACTGATCTAGGCTGGCCTCAGCTGGAGCAGCTGTGCTCTGTTGCACGTGTCTCTGATCCTCCAGCAGGCTGGCCTGAGCATGTTCTCATGGCACTAGCAGAGGAAGCAGAGACCAGGAAGAGAAAGCAGACCCTTGTGTTATGTCTGCCAACATCCCATTGGCCAGAGCAAGTCACATGACTGAGTTCAGTGTTGGGGGCAGGATATCGGCAGGCACTACAAGTTACATAACCAAAGGTATGAATAGAGGAAGGGTGAAATAGTGGGACCACCGCAGCAATCAACCACAAAGACCATCTATTCCAGGGGTAAGAAAATTTTTGTGTAAAGGGTCAGAATATTCTGTAAAGGGCCTGTATATATTTCAGGACATATCATCTCTGTTATACCTATCTGACTCTGCTGCTATAGATCAAAGACAACCATAGACAATTGCATAAAAGAATGGGTGTGGCAAGCATGCTCTGTTCCAATAAAACTTTATTTATAAAAATAGACAGTGGTCCAGATTTGGCCTGCAGACAATAGTTTGCCAACCCCTGATCTAGTCCATCCTCCTTATTTTACAGATAGGGACAATGACCTTCAGAGGCTTAGGTGACCATCTCAATGTCACACAGCTAGTTGGTGGAAGAATCAAGACAAAAGTTCCGGCCTTCTGGCCTTAGCTCGCTGCTTTTTCTCTTACACTCAGCAAATACCAATGAACAAGCCTAACTACCATTTACTAAGAACCTACTACATGCTAAGCACTGTGGTAAAAGCTTTCCAACATTGTCTCGTTCAGTCCTGATAACACTAAGTATATATTCATATTAACCTCATCTTTTAAATGAAAAAGCATCTAGAAAGAACTGTGGCTGAGAGTCTGTCTAGATCTAGAGTCTGAACTCTTACCTATGATGCTCTGCTGCTTCCCTACTAGTTACTAGGTTAAGCATAGGTTTTCTGCATTTTTCAGAAAGTTTTGGGAACTTTTGTCGCTCCCGCAAAGGTAGTGGAAATGACTCCTGCATTAGTCCCGAGCAGGACTAATCAGCTACAATCTCCCTTCCTCTCGCTTCAGATCAAGATCAGCAGCTCTCAGGAAACTCAGCAGTCTCTGATGCAAGAGAAGTTGCGGGAGCACCTGGCAGAGAAGGAGAAGCTGAGCGAGGAAAGGCTACAGCAGGAGGAGAAGCTGAAAGCCCGAGTCCAGTGGCTGATGGAAGAGAAGGCGGTAAGGAGGTCCCTATCCTTCCCTTTCATGCTGGAAACGGACGCAACGACCTTCCGCATAAAAAACTGAGGGCGCACATTTTTAGAGGAGAAACTTCAGCCGCAATCCTGATGGATGCCATGGAACTAAATTAATTTAAGAGGGTGAATGGAGACTTCTCTGGTAGTTCAGTGGCTAAGATCCCACGCTCTCAATGCAGAGGGCCTGGGTTTGATCCCTGGCCAGGGAATCACATCCTGCAAGCCCCAACTGAAGATCCTATGTGCCACAATGAAGCTCGAAGATCCTACGTGCTGCAACTAAGAGCTGGTGCAGCCAAATAAATAGACATGTTTTTTAAAAAAATAAAAGGGTGAATAATGTTGGAGGAATTAACATGAAGCTTGGGTCTTAAAACTCAGAGCAAGATCAGCTTGAGTAGGCACAGTTATTGAAATTTCTAGAAACAGTACTTCATTGGTTTATACACTGTAGCTGATTTTACAGATCTGAGGCATTACTACAAGTCCTGGTTTATGACCGACAGAGTGTTTCAAAGTATGTGCAAGACCAGCCAGTGTTATTTCAGTCTTTTGCTTTCTCTCTATACAGATCAAGGGAATAAAGTGGCTAAAATTGCTGCTTACTTTTCTAGAAAACAGCCAATTAGAGGATGCTACCAGCAGTGCCTCTCAACTCAGAGGTACCTATGAATCACCTGGGGATGCTGTAAAAAGGCAGATTCTGACTCAGCCCGTCTGGGGTGGAAACCTGGGACTCTGCATTTCTGCCAAGCTCCCAGCTGGTGCTGATGGCACAGCTCTGCAGACACATGTTCAGCAACAGACTCTCAGACGAAGGTTTTACCCAAGCTGGCAGATTAGAACCACATGGAAACTGGTTGAAAATACAGATTCTTGGGCCCTACTCCAGCCCCACTGAATCAGAATCTCAGGAGAAGGCCAGAAACTGCAGTTAATGGGCCAATTCTCCTCCTTGTCCTTGAGTTCACCGTGTTTTTTAAAAAACATTTATTTATATATTTGGCTGCGTCGCTTCTTAGTTGCAGCAGGCAGGCTCTTCATTGCATCTTGCAGGATCTTTCGTTGCAGCAAATGGACTCTCTAGATGTGATGCACAGGCTCCAGTAATTGTGGCTTGTGGGCTTAGTTGCTCCCCTGCATGTGGGATCTTAATTCTCGGACCAGGGTTCGAACCCATGTCCCCTGCATTGCAAGGAGGATTCTTAACCCCTAGACCACCAGGGAAGTCCCGAGTTGGCCATTTTTGATATTCAGGGACCCACCATGAATTTAACTACCTCAGTCACCGTCACCCTGGATCCCCGGTTCATGACTTTGGCTGCACTTCTGTCATTCAAGAGATTGAAAAAATGCTAAGGCCTTGCACCCCTCCCCCTCCCCCGCACCCCCAGGTTCTGATCTAGCTGGGGTGGGGGTGCAGCTCAGGCCCTGGGACTGGTGAGCTCGCCCTGGTGGTTCCCACGTGCAGCCACCGCTGAGAGCATCTCCCACGCACCTCAAAACAGCAGCACCAGATCCACCAAACCCCAGCACCTCCTTTCTCAGTTCCTCCCTCTCCACCAGGAGCAGCTGGGTGACTTCCTGCTGGGACCCTCGCTCTCTGTCAGACGCCCCGACTCTCCAAGCCTCTCCAAGGGGCAGCGGCCTCTACCGGTTTCATCTCATCCTCTAATCTGTGGCCCACTACCTCTTCTCCTCTTTGCCTCTTTCTCTGCCTTTTGTGAAATAAAAGATTAAAAAGAAAGAACCACCTGACCAAAATCGCCTGTGAGTCCCATACAGGTATATAAACAATGGCCTTAAATCAAGACAGGTCCCTTCAGAAGGGCAATTCTATGTAGAAGAAAAAAAACAGTGCCATTCTATAGAGAGGGAAATAAAGCCAGAAAGAACCTAAAAGTCTTCAAAACCTTCACAGAACTATCCACCTGTTTCCTCTCTTTTCTCTGTTTAATTTCTCCCTTCCCAAATGTCCTATTTTAGTTTCAATTTTGGTTTGACTGTTTTCCACTGTGAATGTACAGTACTATAGCCCCAGCCTGTTCACCACCACCTTGGGCACCAGCCTGGGCCCTCCAGATGCCCCTTTGTAACATTGATTCCAATAGACACAGGGTTTCAAGGGCTGACATCAACCCCCCTTTAATCACACCAAACTTCAGAGGACACACCACCCCTTGCAGAGGGGAACACAAAGCCAGGGGAACACAGCTGCTCATGTCCACTACTGTCCCATTGAGGGTCATTCTTCCCCAGACACTTACATTGATTGGCTTGACCCCAGGGACTCATCCAAAAGTACCATTGCAGGCTTGAGTGCTAGGTGCCCCGATTTTAAATGAACATGGCACTGTCACCCCCCACCCTTTCTAAAAATATGTGTGTCAAAATTCATTAATTAAGCTCCTCCTCACAAATCCTGACTTGTCTTAGGACTCTGCTTCAATGGTAAGAAATTCTAGGTTCCCTTATAGAGCTGCTTCTCTGGTGGCTCAGACATTAAAGAATCTGCCTGCAATGCAGGAGACCGGGGTTCAATCTCTGGGTCAGAAAGATGCCTTGGAGAAGGGAATGGCTACCCACTCCAGTATTCTTGCCTGGAGAATTCCATGGACAGAGGAGCCTGGCAGGCTACAGTCCATGGGGTTGCAAAGAGTCAGACACGACTGAGTAGCTAACTTATGAAGCTATCATTCTTTTTTTATTATTATTATGATCTGTTAACAACATTCCCCTGACTTATGCACACACTAATGGTTTAGATCAGGGGTCAGCAAACTTTTCCCATAAAGAGCCACATAGTATCTATTTTCAGTTGTGCAGGTCATTTCTTTGTCCTGATTTATCAGCTCTGTGGTTGCAGTGCCAAGGCAACCCACGATGAGCATGGTGGAGTTCCAATAAAACTTTATTTACAAAACAAAAGCAGACAATGGGCCACATTTGGCCCACATGCCGTAGCTTGCCAACTACTGGTTCTAGAATCAAAGGGACCAGGGTTCAATTTCCCATTGATGCGATTTATTGGTAAACATTCCTAATCTCTCTAAGCCTATTTCCTCCTCAACAAAGTGGAAATGACAGAAGAAATGATTGATCTTTACTAGTGAATGATTTTCATGTGCCAAGCATTTCATGTTCATCATCTCATCTGCTCCTCCTATCAACCCAATGCAGGAAGCACTCTTACTGTCCCCATTGCACAGATGGGGAAACTGAGGTTTCTAAAGCTTCTCACTTGCCCAAGACTATACCCCTAGGAAGAATCACCCTCAGGCTCTAATCTGACCCTGCCAACTCCAGACCCCATTATCTTAGACCCTAGATATACTGTCCACAGTTTTCCATGGGTTTGTTGTGAGATGTGAAAGAGTTAATCTGTGAAGTGCCTGGCCCAGAGTCCAGATTCCTACCCTGGTAACTATGTCTATTAAACAACAGTCATGACTTTCAGGCTTTGGAGGAAAGCATTACTCAAGAGAAAAACAAAGCGAAAGAAGCATTAGAAGAAGAACGGAGGAGAGCCCAAGAGCTGGAGGACCGCTTAACCCGGCAGAAGAAGGTATGAGCTCGGGGAGGCAGAGCCGGCCTGAGCCCAGGTCAAGGTCAGGCAGCCAGGACGGACTCACCTGGGACACTCATCTGGGCCTGCCCACCCCAGCTGCCAGGCTCTCAGCTGCCCACAGTCTCCCCACGGGGATGCTGTGAGTAGTAAAGAGTTCACCTGCCCATGCAGTGCCTAGCAGAATCCAGATTCCTGTAATTCTGTCTGTTAAACGCCGGTCATTGGTTTTCAGGCTTTGGAGGAGACCATTTCTCAGGAGAAAAGCAGAGCAAAGGAAGCATTAGAAGAAGAACAGGGCAAAGTCCAAGAGCTGGAGGACCGCTTAACCCACCAGAAGGAGGTACGTAGCTTGGGGAGATGGGCGGCTCGAACCCAAACCCAGCTTGAGGGCCATGTGGAAGTAAGTTTCAAACCACAGCTGATGGGGAGTCAAGTGTGGCGGAGTTTCCCAGAGGGATTTGTCTGTGGGGGAGCTCAGCTACTTTGGGAAGAAGCAGGGGGAACTCTAGGAGAGGACCCTAGTGTTGTAACCTTGCACCTACAGTTTACACAAAAATTGTAAATGTCATAAAATACAATCTTAGGGGACACATCAGGATTGGTAACATGCATTTTCTGCATGGGGACTACATCCTGAATCCTAAAAATGGAGGAATTTCAGAATCCTGGGACTTCAGGGCCACGTGAATCCAAAAACATCCTAAAATGCCCCACCCTTCATCTCCACCACCAAGAAATTTTCTGCAGCCCAGGGAACTCCATCCCAGTGTTGATGCCTTGGCTGGGAGAAAATTCTTCCTTTGGATTGAGTTGACTCAGATTCTCTCTCAGAAAAGGTTTCAACCCTCCACCCACCCCCCTGGGCTCCTACAAGACCCGTCTGCTTTCTGTTCCACAGAATAACCTTTTAGATGCATAGGAACAGAGGCACCGGCTCCTCTCCAGACACAAATGCCCTTCACAGGCCTGGAGCCTGGCCTTGGTCCCCTCCTCTGAGCTGCTCTAACCTATGACAGATTAGCAGCTCACTGGCTGAAAAGGGGCCCATAGACATGTTATGCTTGGTCCTAGAGTTTTTTATCTTGAATTCATAAAATGTACTGACAAATCCAGATTCCCATCTTCTCTTGAAAAGTCAGGAAGACTGGCCCTCCTTTCTACTTGCAGCAGAAATGGACTGGAGCCAAACCAAGTAGCAGATGTTTGCCACAGTCCCCACCATTGCCTATTGCATTCAACACAACTCATTTCATTTCAGGTAACTGTTGACCCCCTACAGGCATCTGGGTTTACAGCCCATCATCTGCTTTCTTCCTAAACTGTTTGTAGCCAAAACTGGACACAGTTCTCCAGCATGCAGTGGCCTAGAGGAGGACTGTCCTCACCCTAGTCAAAGCTGTTGTACTTCTGCTGATGTGTCCAAACTAGCTTTGGGCAAAGCCCTATTACATTGTTCACTTGAATATACTTACCTTTGGTCACCCTCAGATCCCTTGGTCTTTTTTACTTGATGTTCTCATTTGTGCTTCAGTCCTGGGGAAGTGTAAAGGGGTGAAGAGTGAGGCTTTGCATCCAGATAAGACATGGGTTCAGATTCTGGCTGGGCTACTTACTGACTCAGTACCTACCTTCTTTAAAGGATGGCTGTGAGATAATGGTTAGAGATCATGTACAATGAAGTGTCTGAGCCAGAATCATCACTCAATGAATGGTGGCTATTAATACCATCACTGTACTTCCAGTGCTGTTTAGGCACTTACTGTACTAACCCTCCACCACATCCCTACCTTTCAGAGTGAAATCCTTGCCCACCCCCCCAGGAAAGGAGAAATGAGGAACCTGTGAGCAGAGCCCATGCAGTTTGATCCTATCCAGGGAGGGGAGGTGTTTACATGTTGGGTTTCAGTTGGGTCTCTGGTGCAGATGTGCTCGGCAAGCCTGTGTAAACAGTGTCAGTGCCTGGTCCTGTTATTTCTCCAGGGGTGGCGAGGAAGAGGAGGGTCTCCCAAGGGTTGGCTGGGGCGAAATGCCACTGAGAGGTCATCTGCACAGGGATGGGGAAGCCCCTTGAACTGAGCGGTCTTGAGGTCATGGGGTACTTCAGAAGGGAGATTTAAGGACAGGCTGATGGTGGACAGCCCCAAGGCAAGAGTTGTGGCCGGGTCACCCACACCTTGGACAGCATCAGCCCAGCAGGACCTCTGTGTGGCTCCTTGTCGGGAAATCTGAGATCAGAACCCCAGATGCAGGCTTTGATCAACCTCAGATGGTCATGTGATTGTTCTTTCCATTAGACCTTCCTCCACACTGTCAGGGGCTTCCCAGGTGGCACTAGTGATAAAGACCCTGCCTGCCAATGCAGGAGACACAAGAGACACAGATTCAATCCCTGGTTGGAAAGATTCCCTGGAGGGGGGCATGGCAACCCACCCCAGTATTCTTGCCTGGAGAATCCCATGGACAGAGGAGCCTGGCGGGCTGCAGTCTACGGGGCCGCAAAGAATCGGGCACAACTAAGCGTATTGCACACAGGCATGCACCACACTGTCAGATGAATCTCTAAGAACAGAATCACTAGGTCACAAGGCTGGTTTGGAGGTAACTTTAAAGGTTAATTCCCATGACCTGCCCAGGAGTGTGGAAGCAAAGTGTCCAAGGGGGACACAACTTGGGCAGCCTTCCCTGTGGTGCCCAGCTTGGCTGCATGGCAAAGTCCTGAGTGTCGATGTGAGATCAGACACAGTGGGGCAGCAAAATGTCTTACCTCTAAACCCACCTCAAACTTCAGAATAAACGTGGAGCTCCCATGATGTTAGTGCTCTTCTGCTTCATTGAGGGCTGGTATTGGAACCGCTGAGTGTTGGAGTTTTTTAAACTGCTTTTCACTGAAAGAACTATACAAAAGTATGTACTACTTCATCCATATTATGGATTGACTATTTTTGCAGGCTAATCTAGGACCCTAACCACTGGCTATAATGGAAACCACGTTCCAACTTCCAAACATCTGATAGCCAATGGTGTTTAAAACACAACCCATTCCAGGAGTCCCCTGGTAGTCCAGTGATTAAGATTTTGTCTTCCAATGCCAGGGGAGTGGGTTTGACCCCTGGTTGCGGAGCTAAGATCCCACATGCCTTGCAGCCAAAAAAAACAAAACATAAAACAGAAGCAATATTGCAACAAATTCAATAAAGACTTTAAGTTTGGTGCATATAAAAAGTAATAATAATAATAACCTATTTGAGAGATGAGGTGCCTTTCTTGCAGTGACTAGAAACAAGGGCTTTGCCGGCAGCTTCTATCCTTCTGCAATTTGCATAAACCATTTAACTGAACGGCTCATCAGCAAGTTGCTTCCTGTATAAAAAATCCCAGATTATGGGCACTAAATACTAACCACAGCCCTCCCATCCTCTCAAAGCTTCCCTTGTAGCTTCCCCTCCCCTTCCAGAAATTTGTATGTGTGGCTCATTAATTCAATACACTGCCCTCCTTTAGAAACCTGATTCTATTTCAGAGATTTATTTCAATAATGGGAAATTCCATTATTAATGAGATTCTTCTTCCTATCAGGGAGGCTGCCTGGCACGATGATAAGAACTCAGACTCCGTAATAAGACAAGCTTGGTCGCCTTTCCTCACTGGCTCCCTGCCGGGGCCTCTGCACACAAACAATATCCAGGGCTCAGTCCTGGCCTCTCCACTAACAAACTGCAGGACCCCTGGGTCCTCAGGAACTTTCTACTCTTTAGTTTCCTCACCTGTAAAATGGGGTCACAACTTCTCTGTGGATGAGGATGCTATGAGAATAAACTGGGTGAGAAGCACTGGCCTTGGGCCCTGGCACATAAGACCAGCCCCCAACATTTGAGCTACTGTCATTATTGGTATCATGCTTACTAGCAATTTCCCCCGCTAAATGTGCAGGCAACCAAAAAGACCGGTCATTAATTTTCAGGTTTTGGAGAGCAGCATGGCCCATGAGAAAAGAAAAGCAAAGGAATCCTTAGAGGCAGAAAAGAGGAAAGTGCAAGATCTGGAGAACCACTTAACACAGCAGAAGGAGGTATGGGGAGCAGAGAGAGAGGACGTGGGTGGTGGCAACCGAAAGCCCTTTGGAAGCAGCGTCAGGACCAGATGCGAGACTGTGTTCTGGTGCCCGGATGTAGAGCAGGCGGTAAAGCAGGCTGATGGGGAGCAGTGCCGCTGATCAGAGTGGCCGACCTCACATCACAGAACTCACCAGCTGTATGACCCTAGGGCAGACCACCTCTCCTCCTGGACCAGTTTCGTCATCCATAGCATGGGGAGGCTAACTACCCCTGCATCATGAGATTAAACCCGTTAGTGTTTTTCGGGGCTTCCCAAGTGGCGATAAAGACTTGGGTTCAACCCCTGGGTCAGGAAGATCCCCTGGAGAAGGGCATGGCAATCCACTCCAGTATTCTTGCCTGGAGAATCCCCTGGACAGAGGAGGCTGGTGGGCTACAGTCCATGGGGTCGCAAAGAGTCGGACACGACTGAAACGACTTAGCGCACACAGCACAGTGTATATTAAGTGCTTAGACCTGCCCTCACCCACAGAGGACCATCTCCATAAGCCCTGCTGGTCAACTGCCCGGGGAGGAGAGGTGCCCTCCAGGGGAGACCCCTGGTTGGAATCTGGGTCAGTCCTTCAGCCAGCATCCTCTTCCTCCTCATCACTGAAAGGTATTTCAGCGTGGGCACAGCAGAACAACACCCTCCTAGCTCCAGCCTCCTAGTTTCAGAGACTCCCGAGTAGACCCTCCCTGGGCTGATGGTCAGGTGTAGAGACAAACGTTGCGGAGGAAGATGGAGCAGACAGGTACATAACCAGCTCACACAGCAGTCACATCAAATAAGTGCCAGGGGTCAGTGCCTTCTGGAACAAATGAGAAGTACACCCTGGAGGAGAGTGATGTGGGAGCGGGGAGGGGAGTCCAAGCACCAGGCCGGGGCATTGCTGGTGACATCCACCCCTACAAGCCCGGGAAGTGGGCTCACCAGCCTCACCTGCATGGAGCCACCAAGAAGGAAGACTCCCAAGGCCGAGAAGAGGGATGAATGCCCAAGTCGCACCCTGAAAGTCAAACGGGCTCCCTGGAGCCAGGAGGCCAGGTGGCAGTGCCCTTAGTGACCTGTGGTGGAATCTCTAGGAGCTGGGCTCCAAGGAGTGCAAAGAGACACGTGCCAGTCCCGTGTAACGTCCAGAATCAGCGGGCAACTCAGTGAGTTGTTTGATGCAGTTGTATTCACCCATCTGCAAATATTTATGGAGTACCTGCCGTGTGCCAGGCCCTACTGGGTGTCAGGGATACCGCAGAGCACTAGAGGGCCACAGCCATGCCCTCGTGGGCCAGCCACTCTAAGACGGAGGGCAGACAGCCATGTAAACAAACGCCCAGGTGACCCCAGAGCCACAGGCTGTGCAAAACCAGCATGAGTTAGAGAGAGGCCCACAGGCAGGGAGGGCCTCTCGTATTTGGTGACATTGAGTGAGACCTGGAGGGCAGAGGAACACTACAGTGACCTCTGCGGGAAGAGAATGCCCCAGGTCAGGGGTCCCAAGTGCAAAGGAGGATGCCTGAGTTAGCCAGGGGGTGGGGGCAGGGCGGGAAGAATGAAATCACACTGGAACAAGATGGAAACCAAAGGGGAGGGATCAGGGCAAGAAAGCCAAAGGAAGCCACAGAGTAGTCGGGGGCAGAGCGAGGCGTGGCAGGAGAGCTGTGTGGGCCAAACGAGTTGATTCCAGTTCCAGTTGTGGCTCTGCCCCAACATGTTGTGTGACCCTGGGCAAGCCCCTCTCTGTGCCCTCATCTGTAATGTGGGTGTAGTGACAGAGATTTGTTGCGAGGAGTCAGTGCATTCATTGTGAAACACCTGCCCAGGTGAGCTCAGAGTCCAGATCGAGTGGGGAGGATGGTGTGCATGGCGGGGTATGGGGGTGGGACAGTCAATCAAAGACCTTGGCAGGGAAGTGAGGTCAGAGTCCACACGGGGCGAGGGAGCACCCACACAGAGCAAGCCTTGTTAAGGGGTAGAACCCAGACCGTGGTCAGTGGCATCCCCCAGGCATCCCTTATCCAGGTGGGCTAAGGGCAGAGTTTTATAGCGTGCACCCCTGCTGAGCAGGGTGGCAGACTCTGTGCCAGCCTACTTATGAACACACAGGTGCATCTCCTGCCTCCAGGTAGGGTGGGGCTTCAATCAGGAGGACAGCTCAGGCAAGATCCAGACACCAGGTGGCAGAGTGGCTAGGGCGGGGCACTGGCATCTGAACTGGCACCCTGTGGTACGCCCTTGGCCCATTACTCATCCTCGCACTGCCTCATTTATAGCCTCCATGTCCTTACCTGCAAAATGGAAGGCAGATGCCACCTGGGGGGTTGTGTTCACTACATGGCACAGGCACTCATGTGCAGCGTTTACAGAGCAGGCAGCATCATCATTATCATTTTCACTTGTAATTTTCCAAGCAGCACAAAATAAGAGAAGGGAGCACACCCTCCCACGGAGCATGCGGTGGCCTCTTACATCAGGCAGGACGCAGCCTGGCAGGGTGGGGACTGGATGGTCTCAGGCAGACTTGGCAGTGAGAAAATGCCAAGCCCATGCAGGGAGGAGAGTCAGAGCCCAGGTGCAGCGGCGAGGCCTGTGTGCAGCGCAGGGCAGTGGGGATGGAGGCCAAGGGCGTGAGGCTAGAACCACAGGGTTGTTGGGAAGATCATCTGTTCTTCAGGACCACCCATCCCCAAAGCATAACGGTTTTCAATAGTTTTCCCTTTTTACCCAATAATGCACATTCACTAAAAGAAATTTAGAAGATCCAGACCAGTGAAAAGAAGAAAATATAAATGACCATAATCTCAATTCCCCCAAAATAGCCATTATTTACATTCTGGTACATATCTTTCCAGTCTTTTGTTTATGCATAGATAAATTATTTATTTCATTAAAATGTTCTTGTGAACATTATATTTATGTGGGAGGCATCACTCCAAGAGTTTCAACAGCTACAAATAGTTTCTTGACCCCACTCTGGCTGTGTCCCTCCTAGGGCTTGTGTAGGTGAGGCTGGGTTCCAATCCCCTCCCCATCTCAGGATCTATGGGGTAAATGTTCTCTGCAGCAAACTGTCCTGGACTTCAGTTTTTAGACCCAAGCCTTCACAGGTTGGAGAGAGACCACCAGTGTCCTTTGAAGCCATAGACATCAGGCCTGCTGGGTCAGGAGGCATCCTCCCACGCCCACCCCTGCCCTTGGTCTCACTTGCCCCACCTCCCAAGAATCGAGGTACCAACAAGGGACCACATCGGTGCTACCGTCTGTCCATTTAGTAGTTTAGTCAGCGGCTCAGTGTCAAACGCCTCAACCTGAGCACTCACCAGCCTGTCACTTCCTGCACACCAGCCCAGAAACCCTGAACGACGAATAAGTCTCTCTGTTGAGGACATAACTAACCACAACTTGACTTCCGGCCCTCATGTCTCTCTCCAATGGGCATCCTCTTCCTTGAGCTCTAGCTCCCCAGCCCTGACTCACTGGTATCAACTATTACTAATGCTAGCTTTCCCCTTGGGCGTCAATTCCCTTCCTTTCTCATGCACACACCCTCAAAACGCTGGTTGTTGACTTCCAGATTTCCGAGAGCAGCATCGCCTACGAGAAAAACAGAGCAAAGGAGGCCATAGAGAAGGAAAAGAAAAAGGTCCAAGATCTGGAGAACCGCATAACCAAGCAGAAGGAGGTATGCCTCTCTAAGAGGAAAGAGGAGCAGGCGTGACTGAGTGCCGGGCTCCGGGGGCAGGCGGTCTGGTTCAGATCCCACCCCTGCCGCCATCTGGCTGTGGGACATTAGACAACAGTTAGCACCTCTGTGCCTTGCTTTCCCCACTTATGAAACACAGATGATCCAATAGATCACCCTCGTGGAGCTGGGAGCCTTGACGTCTAACACGCACAGAGGCAAGTGTGTCTAACACACACCTGACACGCAGTGAATGCTGTGTGTGTTGGCTGCTTTTATTATTATTGTCATTACTACTGGCTCACAGTCACGAAATGGAGGGTCAGAGTCTGAGCCCAGGACCATCCGATGCCAGGACCCCCTCATCCTCACCGCTCCTCTCTCCGTCCTTAAGCTTGCTGTGGGTTCAGCTGCCTGGGGTCAATGTCCGACTGCCTCAGTCCTGTTTCTCCACCAGAACCTGTCACCTTCATCATCAAACCACATTTACGATTCTCACTGGGAGTAGGAGACACAGCAGAGGCTGAAGTTGTTACCCAGGACCTTGTCTTAGGCATCTCCAAGCTGGAAGACCGAATTCCACCCTCCTGGGTCCCAGCAGTACAAAGGGCACACACATACACACACACACACACACACACACACACAGATACAGGTCAATATCTCAAAAGTCGTGGCAAGTGATAAACACACAACCTGACAATAATGAGTTGGATTCAAATACAGGCAGATACAATTTCAAAGGACTGTCAAGATCAAATGGGACCAAACAAGTCTCTAAGTCTATTCACGTCAATCTTGGGTCATTTTCTTTGAAGGACTTTTCCCTAACATTAATATGCATAGAATCACTGTGGGGAATGGGCGTAATTTTAAATGCCCAGTCCCTGGACTTTAGCCCCAGAGGTTCTGATTCACTCTCTATAGAGTGGACTCAGGAATCTGTACTTTTAACAGCAGTCCAAGGGGTGCTGGTGCTCTTGGAACGACGCTGCTCAAGGTGCCAGTAAACCATGTCTGGATTACCTATCCCTGCTCCCCTGGTGGCTCAGACAGTAAAGTGTCTGCCTACAATGCGGGAGACCTGGGTTTGATCCCTGGGTCGGAAAAGATCCCCTGGAGAAGGAAATGGCAACCCACTCCCGTATTCTTGCCTGGAAAATCCCATGGACTGAGGAGCCTGGTAGGCTACAGTCCATGGGGTCGCAAAGAGTTGGACATGACTGAGCAACTTCACTTTCACATGGGCATCCCAGGTGGCATAGAGGTAAAGAATCTGCCTGCAATGCAAGAGACCGATGTTCAATCCCTGGGTTGGGAAGATCCCCTGGAAGAGAGCACAGCAACCCATTCCAGTATTCTTGCCTGGAAAATTCCATGGACAGAGGAGACTGGCAGGGCTACAGTCCATGTGGTTACAAAGAGTTGGACACAACTGAGCACGCACATGCATGCATGCACACCCTAGCACCATTTTAAGAGGGGTCTTTGCCAACTGGAGCGTGTCCAGTGGATGAGCTGGGTGAAATGATGTGAGAGTTGTCAGCTCTGGGCTGATGCGTATGTGCAGGACTCCTTGTGGGCAGGTGGACGCTGCCCAAGAGGGAGCCCAAGAGGGGCCATCTCTCCATGCAGCCTTTTTTCCCCAATGATTCACATAAATACTTCAGTTGGGGGTTGGGGAAGGCAATGGCACCCCACTCCAGTACTCTTGGCTGGAAAATCCCATGGATGGAGGAGCCTGGTGGGCTGCAGTCCATGGGGTCACTAAAAGTCGGACACGACTGAGCAACTTCACTTTCACTTTTCACTTTCATGCATTGGAGAAGGAAATGGCAACCCAATCCAGTATTCTTGCCTGGAGAATCCCAGAGACAGAGGAGCCTGGTGGGATGCTGTCCATGGGGTTGCACAGAGTCGGACACGATTGAAGCGACTTAGCAGCAGTAGCAGTAGAAGCAGCAGGGGTAGGAGAAAAGGAGGAATTAGAATTTTAAAGTAGATTATTTGGGGCAGAAAATGGATTAGGGATGAGATTAATGCAAACACACAAAAAAAGTGTGTATCACAAAATCAATGAACGGGTCACAGTTTTTATTAGCACAGTGAAAGCAAACACCCAGTGGCTGTGAAGTTCACTAGACAAAATGGACCAAGTGCTCCTGGAAATTAGACCATTCTGGGTACTCAACCCAGAGAACATCTGTCCTCAGGATCATGACAGCGGAGACTCTGTAACACAACCAACAGTGTCGTCAGCAACAGCCTTAGAGAAAACAGTGACACCAGAGGGCAAGATCTTGTGACAACCTTGCAGGCAGGCTGATGGCATCACATCAGGTGCTAAGAAATGGGACTCCACCCCAGGGACTCCCCATTCACCAGGATAGACCAAGGAAGTTCAAGGTCAAAGACCCAGTCAGACATAGAAAGGCTTATTTGCATGCCGTTTTACTTGCACACACAGGAGAGCATTTGAAAAACTGATTTCATCTCTACAGGTGAAAACAGGATTTATATGAAAGAAAGAGGAGAGAGGGGAGAGAAATAAATTCAGACCTGCTGGAACCCTGAACTTGAGTAAGCTGCTGAGTAGCTGGCAAGGAGCAAAGATGCCAGGCAGCTTGCTCTGCCCTGAGGCAACTTCATGGCCCATCAAATAAACCATCTCAGCTCTTTGTGGATTCCTCGGGACAGCTGGAGAGCTTCCGCTTTGTGCTGTGGCTGCCACTGACCTCCAGGGTGCGCCTGCTCAGGCCAGGTCCGCACACTGTCTGCACTGGGACTTCTCAACAGTAACGACCACATCATGACCCCAAATAAGAACAGACAGAGTTCAGTGGCGGTACAGAGAGAATGAAGCTTCTCCCAGGCGAGGCTCACAGGCATCACATGATAACCATGCTCTGTTTTGCTTCAAAAAAAAAAAAAATCAGTTTCATTTCCCAGTTATAAAATGAGCACCTGGGATCTCCCTGGCAGTCCAGTGGTTAAGACTCCACGCTTCCAAAGCAGGGTGCGTGGGTTCAATCTCTGGTGGAGGAACTAAGATCCCGCATATCATGTGGCACAGCCACAAAATTAAGAATAAATTTAAAAAATAAAAGGAGTAACTGCTCTAGAAATTTTTAGAAGTATGGACAAATCATTCATGAGTCCACCGAGCAGAGTTAACAGTAATGAAATTATTTTATTTTTTCTTTTGGCCGTGCTATCCAGTATGTGGGATGATAGTTCCCTGACCAAGAATTGAACCCACACTCCCTGTATTAAAAGCACAGATTCTTAACCACTGGACCAAAGAAGTCCACTGATGACATTTTGGTGTGATTCCTTCCAGACCAGCTTTATGATGATCACTATGACAGACATGGACAAATATTGATTTGTTACAAAGTTATTTACACTGTTACACTGTGCATGCTGCGTTTTGACTTAATATATTACAAGTATGTCCACATATCATTGAACTTTCTTCTGCAACACGCCAGTAAAGGATGACCTGGGTTTGCACTGTGTTGGGTGAACCTTGATTCATTTATCCTTGGGCACGGGGGTGTCTCTCTCTCTTTTCAGTGAAGTGAAAAGCTGCTTGGCTGAGCAGCTCTGTGTCAGGGGCTTTGTGCACATGTGGGGTTATGTCCTTAGGATACATGTCTAAAAGTGGAGTCAGTGGGTCATGGGATATGAACATTTTTAGGCTCATGAAACAGGTTCCCAAGTGACCCTCTCAGAAAGGTCATACCAGTTTTCACTGCTACCAACAGAGTCTGGGAATGCCGAGCACTGCACCTCAAGAATATGTTTTGTGCTGTGCTGTGCTTAGTCATCAGTCGCTTCCGACTCTTTTTCACCCTATGGACTCTAGCCTGCCAGGCTCCTCTGTCCACAGAGATTCTCCAGGCAAGAATACTGGAGTAGGTTGCCATGTCCTCCTCCAGGGGATCTGTCCAACTAAGGGATCGAACCCAGGTCTCCCGCATTGCAGGCAGATTCTTTACCATCTGAGCCACTAGGAAAGCTGGAATATGTTTCAGGTAGGATTAAATAATGTTCATGAATAGGTTACACACAGTATGATTCTGACTATGTGACATTCTGGAAAAGGTGAAACTAGGGCAATAATAAAAAGATCAGGGATTGGTAAGGGGTGGGAGGATGATGAATAGATGGAGCACATAGGGGTTTTGGGACAGGGAAACTATTCTGTGTAATTCCATAATGGTGGATACATGTTATCATACATTTGTCCACATCCATAGAGTATACACCACCGAGCTGAACCCTTATGTAAACTATGAGCTTTAGGTACTAATGATGTGTCAATGTGGGTCCATCAGTTATCACAAATGAGATGATCCGATGAGGGATGTTGATGGTAGGCGAGGCTGTGCCTGTGGCGGGGGTGGGAGTTAAAGGAAAACTTTCTGAATTTTCTGCTCAGTTTTACTGTGAACCACAAACCGCTCTAAAAAGTAAAGTCACATAAATAGAGGAAGTCCATCCATCCCCAGCACAGTGCCTGTCACAGTGGCTGCCACTTTCTGCACTATTTGGGGAGGGACTCAAGAAAGAGAGTCGGATTTTGACAAAGATGGAAAGAATGGGTCCGAGGAGAAGGTAGAAGATGTTGGGGACACGGCGACTGGAGTCTAACCTCCTAGGGTCCCCAGGGGAGGTCATCCCAGGGCCTAAGTCACGGAGTAAGTTGGAGGAATGTCCTGAACACAGGTCCTATGACTCGGGGGTGAAGAACTCGGCACATTTATCCTGGAAGACAGATTTATGGAGGGACATGACAGCCTTCTCAAATATTTAAAGGGCTGCCTCATAAGAGAGAAGTAAAACTTGCTCAATGAGCTCCAGTGACAGCAGTGAGCTCAGGGGCCAGAAACCTCAAGGAGGTAGGTCTCAGCTGGATTTGAGTTCCGTAGTCATTGGAAACTTCCAGAGAAAGCATGGACTTTGGACTTTAAAAGGATCAACAGAACAATAACAGAACAGAAGTCCCCTCCTCTCTGAAAACAGGGGAAGGGGGAGGCTGGGGTAAATATTTACACCTGAACTTCTGTTCATCTGATGTTTGCTGTTTGTCTAGGAAATGGATTTTAAAACGCAAAAAGAAGATATTTTAAATAATAAATTGAATGATGCACTGGCCATGCTAGAAAAGGCTCAGAAAACAAAGATGGCTGAAAGTCTGAAAACAGAGAACCTCACCATGAAATTAAATGAAACATTAGCTGAACTGGAAACTGCCAAGACGAAAATGGTAAGTCAGTGCCTTCCAGGGATGGGAGAATTTTCCCTCCGACGCAAGATCAGGATGCCATGTGTAGTTTAGACCAGGGCTTCTCAGCCTCCGTTCTGTTGATGTTCTGGGTGGGTAATTCTCATGGGGGGAGGGGGGCTGTCCTGTGCATTTTAGGATGTGCAGCAGCACCCACTGAGCTCCACCCAGAAGATGCCAGTGGCACCCTACCCCAGGTGTGACAACCAGAAATGTCTTCTGACTTTGCCAGATCTCCCCCGGTGTGGGGGGAGGGGGAGGGGAATCACCCTCTGTTGAGAAGCATTAATTTAGTATGAAAGGTAGACAGAAGCTATGACACCTTCTCTCCAGGGCCTTCTAAGATGATGTAATTCAGGCTACTCCCAGGATCATACTGAGCAGCCCTGGAATTTAGGGGTCAGTGATGATTCCATAGAATTTAAGATAGCATTTTTCAATTTTAGCTTGACATTCAAGGCCCTTCACCATCAGGGCTCAATATTGCAATGACCTGTCATTCATACATTTAACCAACAGGTCTGTGGACAAGGACATAATAAGGACTGACCTGGCAGAGGGAAGTCAAGACGGACTGGGCTTGGAGACAGCAGCTCAGGGGTGTGGCACGTGGTGGCCATTCCCAAGGTCCTGAATCACAGGACCTGAACACTCGGGGTAGCAGAGGAGTGGGGAAAAGGAGTTGCTGTGGAGGGAGTTACCAAAGAAATGGCAGGATTTGTTAACTGATTGACAGGACAGGAGTCCCCAGGAAGGGGAGGAGCCAAGGAGGTGGGCAAGCTTCCAGCCAGGGCACATGGAGTTGCTGGAAAAATAGAGGTTGGGCTTGGGGATGGGGCAGGTCTCTTGTGGGAGAGGGACTGTCTCCTGGAGAAGATAAAGCATTCAGACTGAACCGAGGGTAGGGATATCAAAGTCCAAAAGTTGCCCAAACTTTTGGTGGCACGTTAGATTTGGGGCAGGAAGCGAGACACGAAGACTAAAGTTGGAAGAGAGCCTCAGTGGAGTGATGGTTGAAGGAGGGGGCGTGTGTGAGCATCTGGGGCAGAAAATTTCTGCATCCGGAGGAGTTCAGAGGCCCATCGTGTTAACAGGGAATGGAGAGCAAGAAGATGACATCATCCCAAGAGCGGAAGAATGATGTCATCCAGGTGGCAGGAGAATGAACTCATCCTGAGAGCAGAGGAAGGGGTGGGGGGAGTGGGAGGGGTGCCAGGATGAGGCTCTGAGACTCAGGTGTGCAGAGTGGCTGCAAGCAGGGAGGGTGGTCATGGGAAGGGGTATGCCTCACCATCAGGAGGCCACTGGTAACTTTTGTTTTTAAGAAATACAAATTTATTCACTTTTTTCTTATAAAGTTGTTCACTCATTAACTCAACCAGTACTTACTGAGCATCTGGGTCTAGATGCTGTGGCAGGGATCTGGGCTCTGATGCTGTGGGCATATCAGTAAATAAGAAAAGGTAAGTTTCTGCCCTCATGGAGCTTCCATTCTAGTGGGAGCGAGAAATAAAGACATGAGATGGTTCACATGGTAATAAGTGCCTCAGGGAAAATAAAACAGGATGATGTCTCCTTTAGATAGGCAATCCAGGAGGGCCTCTCAGAGGAGGTGACATTGGAGCTACAGCCCAGCACACATGGAATCAGCCTTGTGAGGAGCTAGGGAGGAGTGCATGGGCAGAGGGAACAGCACGTGCAAAGGTCCTGGGGCAGGCAGAGCTCAGTGCCAGTGGGTGCAGAGGGGCCGTGTTGTTCCTGTTCTCGTCATTTTACCCAGCTCCCAAGATCACATGAACCATGTCTGTTTCCCCAGATCATGATGGAGGAGCAGATGCAGCTGCAACAGCACACAGTAATGGCCCTCCAAGAGAAGCAGGAATCACAGAAGCATGAATTTGAAAAACAAATCATGGAATACAAGGAACAAATCAAGCAGCACTCCCAGACAATCGTGAGCCTCGAGGAAAGACTCCAGAAAGTGACCGAACACCACAGAAAGATAGAAGGAGAGATCGCCACGCTGAAGGACAATGACCCAGGTCGGTCCAAAGAGACACCGAGGGAACCTTAGTGTTCAGGGTGGGTTCCGATGACCCTGTAGGTCCCTCCAGGCTGATGGACAAGAAGAAGTCTGCGTCTTATTTAAAAAGCCCCTCTGTTGTCTGGAGGCCCCTGTCCTTATCTCACTGCAAGGTTGGGTGCCCTCCGGGCCCAGGTTAGGCAGAAGTAACACGATGAAGAGAGACAGGCTTTGTGCTGAGCCAGTCAGCCAAGGAGCAGCACAGGCTGCTGGGGCTGTGAGGGGTGTCAGGACACACGACGGGAACCGTCCTTTCCCCGTGGAAGCATCCCAGGCAGGGGCCTTTCAAAGGCGTCTCTCTGCCATCAACAATTTGCGGCTCTGTCTAATGCTTTTTCACAAACAGCTGGGGTTTATCTCTTAAAAAAAAAAGAGAGAGAAAAAAGCCTGGAGAAAGAACTCAGAGTTGTGAGCACTTATTTGCCCTGAATGACCAAGGGTGACAGATAAAACTGAAGGCAGTGAGCTCTTGGAGAAGAGTTCTGGAAGTAGAGGCCTCAGCCTAGGGTTTCTCATCCTGAGCGTTAATATTGCCACGTGGGCTAAATCGGCTTCCCTGGTGGCTCAACAGTAAGGAATCAGCCTGCCAATGCAGGAGATGTGGGTTCAGTGCCTGAATCGGGAAGATGCCCTGCAGAAGGACCTGGCAACCTGCTCCAGTATTCTTGCCTGGGAAATCCCATGGACAGAGGAGCCTGGAGGGCTACAGTCCACGGGGTCGCAAAGAGTGGGACACAGCTGAGTGACTGAGCATGCACGTGGAAAGGAACAGTCTTTGCTGGGGACTTTCCTATGCACTTAGGGTGCTGAGCAGTGTCCCTGGCCTCTACCCGCTCCAGTGTGACAGCCAAAAATGTCTCCAGACATGGCTAAACGTCCCCTTATGGGTAAACTCACTCCTGGTTGAGAACCATGGTCCTAGTCTCAAGCCAGCTGACAAGCTGTCAGGACCCACCTCATGGATACATTCATTCAGCACACTTAGCTGAGCAGCTCTTGTGTCCTGAGCTCATTCTAGACACTGGGGGTTCAGCTGTGGACCACCAGGCAGCATCCCTACAGTTTGCCAGGTCACTGCCCTGACAGGGGACCCAGCATGAACAGGGCACCACGTCAGGAGCAGAGGCCAGGACTCGGTTCCCAGCCCAGGTCAGAGGGAGGGTGTTCCAGCTAGGACACTTATTTGTCACCCCAGACTTAGATCCATGCCTGCCGTCAAGCAGATGTTCCATAAGCATCTGTTGAACAAATAAGCAAGTGAACTGAGGATGGGGGCAGTGGCGGAAACTAGAAGGCAGTGGGCTGAAGAGTAACTGGGAGGTGAGCACAGGATGAGACTCTTATCTGAGCGGAGAGCAGGAAATGGGGCAGGAGGTGCGACCCAGGGAGGGGTTAAGGCTCTGCCTCTCACCCCTTAACCGAGTGGTTACCAGCAGGCCCCAGCAATGCTGTGCTCACTTCCTCAGCTGTCCGTGGTATCAGTGGGTGTTAATCGCTTCAGTTGTGTCCGACTGTTTATGACTCTGTGGATTGTAGCCCACCAGGCTCCTCTGTCCATGGGATTTCCCAGGCAAGGATACTGGAGTGGGTTGCCATTTCCTCCTCCAGGGGATCTTCCCGACCCAGGAATCAAACCCATGTCTCCTGCATTGGCAGGCGGATTCTTTACCACTGAGCTACCTGGGAAGCACCACCACCTCAGAGAGTAGCTGGAAAGATGTCACGAGCTCATGCATGGGGGAAGGGCAGCCTATGACACAGAACACATGGTGTTTCTCATTACGTGGAGAGGGCTGGGGGTGGAGGGAAGGATCAGTTGAGAAGGTTTGCTCTGTTGATAAGCAAAGGGGAAGGAAAATATCTCCTGCCTGAGGACTGTGATGACGCTCACGTGTCCCTCTGATTCAGCCCAGGAGGGGGACGCACAGCCGGACCCCGCAGCAGCACCTCTAGGGGAGAGCAGCTCCAAAGACGCAATGTGCGACCACCTGATGTGAGTACTGGATGGGACTCCTGCTTCTGGTCACATTGTCAGAATCTGACAAGAGTTGAGTCTGTGCAGTCCTTGCTGCTGGTTGAGTTTCTCGGTCCCTTTAGTAAGTCAGGCTGGTGTCTTGGAAAGATCTGGGTAGATCTAAGTTCAAATCCTAAACTCAACACTCTCCAGGTATGTAGCCCCGGGCAGGTCACGTCCCCTCCTGTGCCTCAGCACCCCCGGCTTGTGAGATAAGGAGGCACATGAATGCCAGCTAATGCTACTACTTAGCTATTTCCCCCAAAGACCTGCCCGAGGCAAGCCTATTTTGGGGTTTCAAAACAGTGGAAACAGCTTGGTGGAGTGGGGGCCCGGAGAGGGTTAAAAGTTAAAAAAGGTTAGACTAAACGACCTTGAAGATCCCTCCCAACCCAAAGGTCCATACCTGGAGCCTCAAAGAAATGAAGTGATATCACTCAGTTGTGTCCGACTCTGTGTGACCCCATGGACTGCAGCCCACCAGGCTCCTCTGTCCATGGAATTCTCCAAGCAAGAATACTGGAGTGGGTAGCCATTCCCTTCTCCAGGAGATCTTCCCAACCCTCAAAGAGCTGACAATTTCCAGAGAAACAAAACCCATGGGTGGGAAAGATCCTGAAAGATATCTCCAAGCGTCATATAAAGAGGAAGGTGGTAACATGATGCAGAGAAAGGATTCAGAAAATTTCTCAAAGAAGGCAAGCCACCAGCCTGAGCCCTGCCCCAAATACCAATTACCCAAGTCTCACATCACACAGGTTTTACCCCAAGAAGGCAATGATAGTCAGACTCTTAATCTCCACGTTCTGAAAAGTTTGTCTCCTCCTGTAAAGTTCGTGTCTCCTCCTAAACTCTATAAAGAAAACAATAGCCATGACCTGGAAAAGAATCAGCATCAAGTTGTTCTCTGGTTCACTCCCTTAATGATGGACACACTCGATGCAGTCTCATCCTCAAGTTGGAAGAGTCATGGCCAAGGAGATTAGATAGACAGACAGACAGACATGTATGTGTATGTGTGTCATCTATTCAGTGATCTCCAATCTTTTTTATTTCAATTTTCACATGCAGCCTGCAAGTATTTTGCTTTATTCCATAATAAACACAGACACTGCCTTCAAAGGTCTATATAAGAGGAGGCTGTAGTTCAAAAGACTGTGAATACAAATGAAGTGACACTAATACCTGCCCAGAGACCCAGTCGTGTCCAACTCTTTGCGACCCCATGGACTATACTCCATGGAATTCTCCAGGCCAGAATACCAGAGTGGGTAGCCTTTCCCTTCTCCAGGAGATTTTCCCAACCCAGGGGTCAAACCCAGATCTCCCACATTGCAGGTGGATTCTTTACCAGCTGAGCCACAAGGGAAGCCCAAGAATACTGGAGTGCATAGCCTATCCCTTCTCCAGCAGATCTTCCCAACCCAGGAATCAAACCAGGGTCTCCTGCGTTGCAGGCAGATCCAACCAGTCCATCCTAAAGGAAATCAGTCCTGAATATTCATTGGAAGGACTGATGCTGAAGCTGAAGCTCCAATACTTTGGCCACCAGATGCGAAGAACTGACTCATTAGAAAAGACCCTGATGCTGGGAAAGACTGAAGGTAGGAGGAGAAGGGGACGACAGAGGATGAGATGGTTGGATGGCATCACCAATTCGATGGACATGAGTTTGAGTAAACTCCGGGAGTTGGTGACGGACAGGGAAGCCTGGTGTGCTGCAGTCCATAGGGTCGCAAAGAGTCAGATGTGACTGAGCAACTGAACTGAACTGAACTGAGAGACTCAATCTCTAAACCCCCTTTGCAGTGTTTCCTCCTGCCCCAACACATACATGCACATACACACACACGCATGCACACACACACAATATGCTTGTCTCAGGGCTGGGGTGTCTCATCCCTGCTCATAAGGCCCTCAAGGTCCCTCTCCCGCCATCACCCTGGGCCCCTCCCATGAAACATCACCTCCCAGTCAGCCACCCTGATCACTGTGATGCCAAAGACACACCCTCTGGGGTGTGGGACCAAGGACCTGCCCTCATCCACCCTCTCTGTGTCCCCCGCTTAGTTCTCTGGGCCCTCGGAGCCCCTATATCCCCAAAGGGTCACTTGAGCACCACCCACTCATGTGGCCCCTCTTCTTTCCATCAGGAATTAAAAGAAGCTGGTGAGCGCACAGAAGCCATACTGTCCTCTTTTTTCTCTTTTCCCTCGTCCTCGAAGAATCCCTGAACACACATACACAAAAATAGTCTTCCCTCTTCTTTGCACCCAAGATCGAAAGCCCATGAGAACATTGGTTCCTGCTGACAGACGGTTGAGCAGGAAGAGGTATCCTTTTGATATTAGTTGTATTTCAGCCTCAGAGCAAACCCAGCCAGGATCCTTTGTTCTGTCTCCAAGTATTTCTTTGTAACGAAGGTGCATCAAAACAGATTCTTGTTTTGAGAACTTTTCAAGAGTGTGCTTATCGCCCTTGCTGGGGGTGGCATCATCCCCACATTGGACCATCACTGATGGAGGATCACATTGCCTTTTCACTTTTCCCCTTCCGGGCACTGGAGCATCACCACAGAGATGGAGCTGAACTGACTTGGTCTGTTTTGTGTGTGTGTGAATTTCAGAGAGGATTTACTGACTGCTCAGAAGGAGATCCTGTCTCAGCAGGAGATCATCATGAGGTTAAGGAAGAACCTAACTGAAGCTCATAACCGAATGTCAGACCTGAGAGGTTTGTACAATTGCCCATGTTTCTCGATTTACCAACACACTTTGAGAAAGGAAAGAAATGGGTCTTCAGGGTTGGAAAGCCGGGCATTTAAACCCCAATTCAACCTGCTGTCCTGGGCCATCACAGCACTTGTAACTCAGGATCAGCAAAAGCTGCGGGTACTGAACTGGTTTCATTTGATATGGGATCACAGGGAGCATTCTCACATGGCTCCACACCTCTGAGTAGAAATGCAGCTTTCTTTTTCGGGGAGAATCTCTGTTGACCACAGAGGATTTGTCTGTAGGAGCAAAGGCTTGGAGGTCATTTGTGGGCCCCCTCACTTGGCAGGCCAGCCAGCACAAGTTCTAGCGCCCACCAGCTTAGAGTAAGTGTACCCTAGGTCTCTCCTGCCTCTGAAACACCTGCCACACATCTGTCCCTCACATCGACATCAGGACCCACCTAGAGTAGGGGCAAGATAGCTCTGAGGTCTGTTCTCTTCCGGATGGGCACAAGTCTGGCTGAATATTCCTACTTGGCTCCTCTTCTCCCCAGACTTATTTCTGCCTCCATTCTTCTTGCTTATTAGAGCTGCCTCTTCTTTCCCATCCCTAGCTTCCATTTAGCCAAAGGGCAGGAGTCGGGAGGTATAATTAGGTTTAGGAGGGGGTGGAGGGAGGGTGAAGAACTTTCCTTTTATCTGGTCCCTATCTCAAGCCCTGTGCATCCCAGACCTTCAGTTGTGTTTACTCCCTGTGTCTGGACCAGTTGATGTCCCCAGGACTTTTATAGCAGGATTTTTTCAAAGAGGGATTTCCCCCTTCCAAGATATGAGAACTTGCAGCAGAAAGGCTAGAATCAGGAGGCATCGGACCCAGTTCCGGATCTGCTATTTATTAGATGGGTGACTTTAGACAAGTCCCTTGACCTCTGTGAACCTTGGTTTCTGCACCTGTGATGTGGGGCTGTTACTAGGAACTGCCTTGTAGGGTTGCTATGAAGATCCGAGACAATGTAGGGGTCTTAGTTTGGATTTTCCCAGAAGCAGACCCCGAGACCAGAATTCCACTGCAGGTGGTTTATTTGAGAGATGATCCAAGGGAAAACAGCAATGGAAGGGAAGTGAGACAGGGAAGGGAAGAAAGCAGATAAAGAATTGCCGCGCTGTCTGTCATCAGGCACAGTAGGGGACAGAGCTTAATTCTTCCAGGGAAGGGGGGATACTGGGGAGCAATGTGGTCACAGCCCTCCAAGTGCCACCTGGACAGGGAGGGGGCTGGGCTGTGTGCTCCAGCCTGTCTCCACCGGGCCTCAGTTGGAGGCTGTTGCCTCTGGCAGACACGTGAGCAGAGCTGTCTCCAGAGGGCTCAGAAGCCTTAGGCAAGCAGATGCAGAAGCAGGCTGCTGAAGGTGCCCTAAAATGCCACAGGCACACAGGCCTGACAGCTGGGACCAGGCGGGCGCCACACAGGCTGCCTTGTGGCGCCGGCACTCATCGAAAGGTGATGCTGGTGGGCGGCTTCGTTGTTTTTTTCTTTTTTTTGCAAGCAGACCTCCTGGCCATTACTGAAGCCCCCTGAGAATTCCTGGAGGGTGAACCGCCTCGTGGTTCTTGGAGGCCTGGCAGATCTGCTATGGCCCTCCAGGAGACCCAAGGCAGGAGACCCCACCCCCAACAGCTTGCATGTACCCCCCAGGGGAACTGAATGAGAAGCAGAAGATAGAACTGGAGCGGAACGTGGCGCTGGTCCAGCAACAAAGCAGTGAGCTGAGCGTGCTCAAGGACAAGATGGTGCAGATGACCAGCCTGGTGGAGAAGAAGGACAAGGAGCTGGAGGTCCTTAAGCAGGCTCTCAGGTGGGTGGGAAGGCCTGCACAGCGGGTGTGGGGAGCCCAGGCATACCCAAGTAACCAGGGAGCCTGGCATAGAGAAAGGAACCAGTCAATGATGGTTAAAGAGTTGAATGAATGAGTAGATGAATGAATGAATGAATGAATGATATACGTTTCATTGCTTCCCAACCTCATCATTTAAAACTTTGCTCAATTCTGAGCATCTCAGAGATTCCTGCCCAATATTTCAGATAAGTCTCAGTTCAAATGCAGCTTCCTCCAGGAAATCCTCCTTTACTCACCCTCACCAAACATAGCCAAGGGCTCCTGCTCTGCCCAGTGTCCCTCAACATGTCACCTGATCTAACACTTCTCACACAGCCAGGCTGCTCCCACCTGTTGAATTGTCTACCTTCCCCATGAGGACCCCTTGTAGATCTTGCCTGCTACTGACTCCCCACTATTCACACAATGCCTGGCATGTAAAGGAACTTGATAAATATTGACTGAACAAACATGTAAACTGGAGGTCAGCTTAAACTAAATAAATTGTTGTTTTCTGCAGGTTTGTCTATGAAGCATATGTGAGTTTGCATTTTCATCCATAGTTTATCCATATTTTGACATAAGATTAATGTTTTCCCCCAAGAAAGTTTGAATAAAATTGATATCTCATGTATAACCCATAGCTTCATTTGCTTCATGGTTCATGGCCAAGGTGGATTCACATTGTGGTTTAAAAGTACAGGCTCCAGGCCCAGGCTGCCTGGATTCAAAGCCAGGTGCCTTCATCTATAAGCTCCATGACCACAGGGAAATGGCCGTGTCTCTTTCCTGGTCTGTAAAATGGGGCAAGGAGAGTCCCTAGCTCATGGGACCGTTATGAGAAATAGAAGGGTCGACATATACCAGGTGTTAGAAATAGCAGACAGGCACTAAGTGAAGTCGCTCAGTCATGTCTGATTCTTTGCGACCCCATGGACTGTGGCCCAACAGGCTTCTTGGTCCATGGAATTCTCCAGGCAAGAATACTGGAGTGGGTTACCATTTCCTTCTCCAGGGGATCTTCCCGACCCAGGGATCGAACCCGGGTCTCCTGCACTGTAGGCAGACGCTTTACCATCTGAGCTACCAGGGAAGCCCAGACAGGCACTAAATGCCCCCATAAATGCCACAGCAGGTATCCTGCAGACCCAGTGCAGGAGGCAAGAATGGAGAGGGGCCTGCTCCCTGGTCACTAGCCAGCAAGCTCAATTATCTGGAAACCCTCAGGCAGGAGCTTGAAGGCTCCAAGATTTCGGCTCCCTGTAAACATGGAGTCCCTTTCCCACTTCTGCTTGTGAGTACAAAGGTAATTTGTGGTTCCCAAACCTTGTGCAGCCAGCCACCCTCCTGCTCAGTGACTCATCTTCTCTGCCCCCAGGGCCTCCCAAGAGAAACAAAAACTCCAGCTGCACAAGGAGAAGGAACAGAAGCCCAGGAATGCAACCAAGATGTGTGACATTTCGGTGCAGATAGAACCAGTCCACACCGATATTTTCTTGAGCAGCCAAGAGGTGAGCACCTGCTCCATCCCCAGGGGCATCTAGAAAGATAAACTAAGAAAGAGCCCGATGGAGGCTTTCTTTGCTTTTGAAAACATCTTCATTCTAAGTTCCAAAAACATGACTTGCTTATGTGAAATGTATAAAGTTATCATCAGCTGGGCACAGGTACCGTCAGCCCTCTTCCTCACAGAAAGCACCACAGCCTCATACAGTCAGCGGCTGAAGTTCAGGCTTGGAGCCCGTCTGCCTGGGTTCCGATCCTGACTCCTCCACTCAGAAACCCTGCAACCTGGTACCAATTCCCTCATCTGGAAAGTGGGCATAATGCCAGCCACCCCATCATGGGATTGTTGAGAAACAAATTTAACTTACACAGACAAACATGTCCTAGCTTACATATACATATATTTATTTGATAGATTTTTTTTCAAAATATAATCTCAAACCATATTTATTCTGCAACTTATTTATTCTTTCCCACATGATACTATTTCATGGGCATATTTTCAAGTAAACGTACGTGAAGATCTACTTCATTCTTTTGCTTGTCCCAAGTTGGAAATTATATTTTTGAGGCAAACACACCAAATGATTTGGAAATTTTCATCTCCAAGGCCCAGCGTGTGGGCTGGGCGACAGTGGTGGGCACATGGGGTGGCACCCAACCTCCTGCTGTCAGACAGGGATGCCCACCACCACCACCCCCCACCCTAAGGCAGCAGCTGCTGCCACTGTGACAATTCTGACAACTGTGACTCCCTGGCCCTCTGCTGGGGACTCGCAGGGCCATTTCCATTGAATTCCATCACGTCCCTTTTATCCAGCCAGTCACCTGTTGATAGACATTTGTTTCTGCTTCCGCATGTTGCTGTAGTTAATATCTTTGTGAAAGTGAAAGCGTTAGTCGCTCAGTCGTGTCCAACTCTTTGTGACTCCATGGACTGTAGCCCATCAGGCTCCTCTGTTCATGGAACTCTCCAGGCAAGAATACTGGAGTGGGTTGCCATGCCCTCCTCCAGGGGATCTTCCAGACCCAGGGAACACACCCAGGTCTCCTTCACTGCAGGCAGATTCTTTACTGTCTGAGCCACCAGGGAAGCCCTTTGTAAGTATGCAAAATAGATTCCTAAGTGTGATTCTGAGATGTCCAGGGGACGTCCTAAATTAGGCCTGAAAGGGCTCAAATGCCAGGCCATTTATGCTCTGTGGCTGACTTGATGATCTCTGCCCAGAAGCCTTAGCACAACTGNTCTCCAGGCAAGAATACTGCAGTGGGTTGCCATGCCCTCCTCCAGGGAATCTTTCCAACCCAGAGGATCAAATCCACACCTCTCACATCTCCTGGATTGGCAGGCGGGTTCTTTTGCACCGGCACCACTTGAGAAGCCCCTCCTCACAGGGTCCACATTCTGAAAAAGGAGTGAGGTGATAAACGAGGCAACATCTAACAAAATGTCCAGCAAGGGTGAGCCCTCCAAGGAAGGATACAGCAGGACTGGGGCTGAGTAGCATAGGGGAGGGGGCTCTTTGGGACAAGGCAGTAGAGAGGCCTCTGAAGGAGGAGATGGGGAGCAGAGCCTGAATGAAATGAAGGAATGAGTGGTGGGGGCCTGGAGGAGAGAAGAGACCCCAGAGAGGACTTGCTAGGTCTCTCTAGACCAGCCAAGAGCCCATCCATCCAATTCCCCAAGGCAATTTGAGACCACCATCTTTACTACCAGCTAAGCACCGAAAAACGTCCCTCCAGGACTTACCTGGCAGTCCATGCGTCCACTGCAGGGGGTGTGAGTTTGATCCCTGGTCGGAGAAGAGACTAGACCAAAAAAAAGAACCAAAAAGTCCCCCCTTCAGGAGTGAATTTGATGTGATTGTCCAAAGCTGAGAACAGAATGACAAGTGGAAACCCAAACTTAGAAGAATATTAGGAAAAAAGAAAGAAAGAAAACATGGCAAGGAAACATAGAGGGGATCTCTTATTTATAGTGATGCTTAGTCAGTACCGAAGTTAGAAATCTTCCTAGATGTGACTTTGTATTTGAAATGAAATATTTAAATTCCTTCTCTGCTGAAGCCCCTTAACAATATTTTCCAGGGTACTAAGTGACAGGGTTTCTGCTAATCCATGAATTGTTGATGTTTCTTCAAATATAAGAGATTCCAATCCCTAATAAAGCCACTGTCTGCACCTTTCTGGCCGCAGGAGCAGTCCTTCAGTGATCTAGGGGCCAAATGCAAAGGGTCCCGACATGAGGAGGTCATTCAGCGCCAGAAAAAGGCCTTATCTGAGCTTCGTGCACGAATTAAAGAACTTGAGAAGGCCGGCTCCTCGAGTAAGTTCCCTCCTTCCTAGTGGCCCCTTCTGTGCTGAGCCATGGGCCCCAGACCTGAGGGTTCCCTGTGGGGGCTGACCAGGATCACTGTCTTCTATTCTTATCATTTCATAAGTGAAAAGATGTAGTTTTTAAAAAAAAAGAAGAAGAAGATGAGTTGGGGATGGGGTGGGGGAAGATGGGCAGACATGATCTCAAAGTCAAGAGCAGGCCTTGATCCTGAATAAACAGGATTTCGTGGAAAACTTGTAACATTGTCCTTCTTTTTCTTATTTCACTATGGCCCAATGGAAACTTTTGCATAGACTGATGGTGTTCAAGGATCCACCTTGGGGAACTTCCTAGATAAATACCCTGTTTAGAGGGAATGGGGCTCTCAAGAAACAGAGAGTTGCTGGGTGGAACACTGAGCCAGGCCCTAGAAGCCTGGGTTCAAGTTCCATCTTCCTACCTGTGGCCAAAAGTTCGCCCTCAGTGCCTCAGCCGTATGAGGCTGCAGCCTCATATTATCTGTGTGACCTTGGACAAGTCATTTCACCTCTCTGGGCCTCAGATTGTGAGGGTTAGTATTGGCCCATGATAAGCGTCCAGTTAACAGTCAGCTGTGACTTTTTTACATCCAGTGACTTCTTCCTGAACCTTTCTTTTGAGTCTAAATTATTTCTTTTTTTAGATCATAAGGACCACATGGATGAATCATTTCTAGACTTAAAGACTCTCGGGATGGAAAAAAATGTCCAGAAAATATTGGATGTAAAACCTGATTTGCCAACTTTCTCCCGAGTAGAGAGCCGAGTGGTAATTTGCCTCTGCAGTGACTGACACGTGGTGAGGGTGGGTCTGAGGGCAGTCTATCCAGGTGCCCTGGCATCACTGGTTCAGGGTCAGATCCTCCCTGTTAGCCTAGCATCTGGATCGATTGGTCAGTGCCTAGCAGTACCAGTGGTCCAGTGTTTGAACAGAAAGGGGGCTTTCAAATGTGCATAGCAGGATGTATCATCACACTGATGTTGGCCAGGTCAATCTCCGGGCCTTCCTTTTCATATCATATGTTATATTCTTCAGAAAATATTCAATAAGTTATATAACATTATGCCATGAGTTTGCCTAAAATTTGCTTCTTTCTGTAAACTCAAAAGCCTGAACACAGAAAAGGTAGCAGAAGAGAGCCGTGATGATTAAGAAGACACAACAGTTCTAGAATCAGAGACCTGCCTGTGTCCTAATCCCAGCTCTGCAAACCAAGTGACCTTGGCGGGCTCTTAACCTTTCTGGGACTCCATTTCCCAGATGTAAAATGATGATGGAAAAATTAAAGGAGATGATTATGTAAAGTGCTTATGCCAGTGCCTAGCTCATAGTGAGCACTTAATAGATGATACTTGTGATTATTATCAAATAGCATTTCAATGGTATTATTCAAGAAAGCCTTCCTTCCTTAGGGGGCTTAGTTTGATTTGCCCAGATTTGCAGAAGTAGTTAGATTGTTAGGTGGGAGGTGTTTGATTGGGCATCTGATTGACACATGACAATGGACAGCTCGGGTTAGCGTTAGTCAGAGAACCTGCTGGGCATGGTTTGCTGCCACAGCCAGATCCGAACCATCCTTGGGCTGTTGGAAGAAATAATCAAAATCACTCAATCTCATTTTTCTAGACATTTGCTAGATGTGTGAATCTTCAAAAATATGTTGCTTTGAGACTTCCCTGGCAGTCCAGTGGTTAAGACTTCACCTTCCAATGCAGGGGGTGCAGTGTTTGAACCTTTTTGGGGGAGCTAGGATCCCACATGCCTCAGGGCTAAAAAAAAAAAACAAAAAAAACCATAAAACAGAAGCAATATTATAACAAATTCAATAAAGACTTTTAAAAAACGATCCACATCAAAACGATATTTTTAAAAAAGAATGAAAGAAATGTGTTGGTTTTCCTGCTATGAGCAAACCCTCCTCTGAGAGTGGAAAGGGAGGGACCATCTCTAGGTGGGGAGCTCAGCTGGATCCCATATCCTGATCCTGCTTCCAAGATTTGCCTTCTCCTTGGCAACAACCCCTCATCCCACCACTGACGCCACAGAGCAGGAAACCTCCAAGGGTAGCAATAATTAAAAGGAGAGAAGGAGCAGGAGAAAGAACAGCCAAGCAAAGACAGCAGGACTTCTGTTTTTCTGAAGCTTATCTTCTCAGCCTCGGTGCTACTGATTTTTTGAGCCAGGTAACTCTTTGTTTGGGGGACTATCCTGTGTGTCACTGGGTGTTTAGCAGCATCCTTGGCCTCTACACACTAGATGCCAGTAGCAGTTGTGACAATCACCAACATGTCCAGGCATTGCTAAATGTCCCAGGTAAAGGGGGAATGCACAGAGTCATCCCTGGTTGAGAACCGCTGGTCTAGAGGGAAGACAGACAGTGACCAAAGAATGGGACTGATGATGTGACATTTCAAGAAAAGTTATGCTCTTAAGGGATGGGAACAGAGCTGTAAGAAAGCAGTTCACAGAGGAATCAAACTGGAACAAAAAACAGCTAGAAGGGGGTGACAGAGAATGAGATGGCTGGATGGTGTCATCAAATCAATGGACACGAATCTGAGCAAACTCCAGGAGACAGTGAAGAACAGGCAAGCCTAGAGTGCTGCCGTCCACGAGGTTGCAGAGTTGGACATGACTTAGTGATTGAACAAAAACTGTCAAGTTATTCTTTAGTAACTTTCGGGTTCTTCGGTTATTCTTTGGGTTGTTCTTCTGGATGTAGAAAATCATAATGAATACCAAGAGAGAGTTTTTATTTCTTTTTTTATTTCAGCCTCAAGATGGCCTTTCCAGCCCGGGGTCCCTCATGGCCACCGATAAATTAGGGAGAACAGACGCAGCTGAGGCTCTGGATCTCAGTGAAAAGCTGGTACGTACACCTAGCCTCAGTCCCCCTCCCGTCCGAACCTGCAACCCCCGCAGGCAGTGTTAACCCCCAGATAGCTTAACTAAACATCAACCCTTCATAGATATTTAGTTGTTATGACAGCTCTGCGAGACCCATTTACTATCCCAGCATGGGTTGGAAATTGCATAGTTGAATTCCTTGGAAAACTGGGTAGCAAGAATAAATGTTTCTATCTGTTGTCATTTTCCCCCTGGTTCTCCAGAAGGCATAGCATAAATGGATGCAGGGAACGTGAAAGTCGGATTAAAAGCCCAGTTGTACTCCTTTCCAAAGCAAGTGTTCTCTGTGATTGCAGACAGTGAATGAAACAGAATTAGACACTTGCCTCCTTATTAAAGGGCTTCCCAGGTGGCTCAGTGGTAAAGAATCTGCCTGCCAGTGCAGGAGATGCAGGTTTGATTCCTGGGTTGGGAAGATCCCCTGGAAGAGGGCGTGACAACCCACTCCGGTATTCTTGCCTGGGAAATCCCATGGACAGAGGAGCCTGGCAGGCTACAGTCCATGGGATCGCAAAGAGTCAGACACGACTGAGTGACTGAGCACAGCACACACACTCCTCACTAAAGCAGCCCACCAGTGGTGGTGGACCAAGCCTCTTACCGGCAAAACGCTTTCTCGTAGTACATGGATATGAGCAAAACACTCGGGAGTCTGATGAACATCAAAGATATGTCAGGTCATGTGTCTATGAAACACCTCTCCCCCAAAGAGAGGGAGAGAGTCAACCAGCTTCGACAAAGAGACCTCGATATGGTGTTCGATAAGATCACTCAACTCAAGAACCGGCTGGAGAGAAAAGAGGAGCTTTTGAGAGGATACGAGAAAGACATTGAACAGCTCAGGTAGGGCCCATGTCCCCACAGAAAGGCCCAGACCTCCATTCTCCAGGCTAAACCTCAGGGCAGCAGCAGACCTCTGGACTAAGACAGGAGGACAGAGGTCTGGGTGTGCAGGGAAGGCAGGATCATGACTCAGGGTCTGATGGAGGCAAGTCCTCTGGGCCAGAAAGCAGCAGTTAAAGTGCCCTATACTCTCTTAAGGAATAAGGTGCACCTTTTATGAATGTGTCTGATATTTCACCGTGTGTGCTTTTCATAATCCCATCTTATTTTCAGTAGTATCAGTTCCCTGACCCTCCCTGGGAAATTGGGAGGGGCTGGTAACATAATCTGTGTCAGCTTCATGCCATACTTACACAGCCCATGAGCTATTTATTCTGCCCTCTAGTTCCCAAACTTCATTATTCTCTCCCACTTGTAATGAAACCGCTAAGTTAGGCGTGCACAGAAGTATCTCGAGAATCTCCCAGGGCAGGGGCATTGCTGGTAAGTGAGAAAGATGGGGGGAAAGAGACTTTGTCTCTCCCATGTGCTCAGGCAGAGCAAAGTGTCGGTTCAGATGTACCAGTCACAGGTGGCCAAGCTGGAGGATGACATCTACAAAGAGGCCGAAGAGAAGGCGCTGCTCAAGGAGGCCCTGGAGCGCATGGAGCAGCGGCTGCACCAGGAGAAGAGGGTCAACAGGGCGATCAGGCAGCAGAAGGTGAGTGGTGCCTGCTTGGAGCAGAGTCTCTGAGGCTGCCCCTCAGCCCCCTTTAGAAATGGCCAGCTGAGGTCCCAGCGGGATGTAGGCAGTACAGTACACATTTACTGATGCAAAGGAAAGTGGCAGAATAGCTTTAGCAGCAGACAGACCTAAGTTTAGACTGTAGCTCTTGCATTTACTGTGTGACTTCAGGCAGGTGTCTTAACCACTCTGAGACTCAGAGTCTAGCTTGCCTGTATTTTCTTTCTTTCAATTTAATTTTCAATTTTATATTGGAGTATAGCTGATTTACAACTTTGTGCTAGTTTCGGGTGCACAGCAAAGTGATTCAGTTATACATATACATATATCCATTCTTTTTCAGATTCTTTTCCCAGATAGGTTATTACAGAGTATTGAGTAGCATTCCCTGTGCTTTACACTGGTCTTTGTTGATTATCTGTTTTATATATGGTAGTGTGTGTGTTAACTCCAAATGCCTAATTCATCCCCCCTCCACCTTTCCCCTTTGATAACCATAAGTTTGTTTTCAAACTGTGAGTCTGTTTCTGTTTTATAAATAAGCTCACTTGTATCAGTTTTTTAGACTCCACATACGAGTGATATGATACTTGCCTTCCTCTGTCTGCCTTACTTCACTTAATATGATACTCTCTAGGCCCATCTATGTTGCTGCAAATGTCGTGATTTCACTCTTTTTGTGGCTGAGTAACATTCCATTGTGTACATGGACCACATCTTCTTTATCCATTCCTCTGTCAGTGGACATTTAGGTTGCTTCCATGTCTTGACTGCTATATAAACAGTGCCCTCTGAGACTCACAGTCTAGTTTGTCTGTATTTTTTTTAACTTTTGATAATTCATGTATTTTACCTTGTTCTTTCTATTCAGATAACTATTTTTCTGCCAGTTTTATTGAGATATAATTGACACGGTATTGAGTTTAAGGTATACGGCAAAATGATTTGACTTCCATGCCACATGAATTAATTGCCACAATAAGCTTAGCGAACATCCTGAATTTTTTAAAGTGGTGTCTATTGTTCTTACTTTCATTGTTCTGCCAGGTGCAAGGGACACACAGATGAATAAGTTCTCTGAGAATAAAGATTTTCAATTTGCTATTCTGAGTACCCAGAGAATAGTAGACACCCAATAAATATTTGGTACATGGATGGATGGAAGGACAAGTGGATGGATGGATGGATGGGTGGACACCAGATCAGTGGATCAGTAGGTGTTCAGGTAGATGAATGATCAGGTGGATAGAGAGAGATGAATGTCCTTGAAGGACATATTTTTCAGTGCAGAACATACAGGTAAAGAGCTGATTTCAGGCTGACTTAGTGGGTAAGGGTTCTGTTCAGATCCAGAGAAGGGTACTTGGCTCATTCTAGAGCATTCAGGGAGTGTTTTTCAAGTGCTGACCATTTGTTATGAATTGCAAAGGAGAGTTGGAGTTTGCCCACCAAAGGGATGGATAGGTGTGCATTCGAGGCTGTGGGAGCCACAGAGGAAAGGCATGGGGATGAGGGATTTGCTTCCTGGCATGAACTTGGTGAGGCATTGACTTGAGAGACCAAGACTGACACCCAGGCTGGTGATCCAGCTAAAAGAGGCCACCTCCGCCCCTCATCCTGCTGTCTCATCTATCACATGGCACAAGATTCAGTGGGTCCTGGGGTCAAACCCCCCTGCTTACTGTGTGACCTTGTGCAAATCAGTCCCCCTCCCTGAGCCTTACTTTCCTCATCAGTGAATGGGAGCTAAGAGCACCTGCCTTGCAGGATTGTTGTGAGGATTGAATACAACACAGGTAACCCTTCCTATCCAAGCTCTCTGTCTAAACTCAGGACCAAACGGTTTCCGATGCCCAGGTACACCTGTCCAGGCTCTGAAGCATGCAGCTCAGGGCCTGGGACTCGGCAGGTGGATGAGGCTGTCTTCCCTGTGGCCAGCTGACTGCGCAGGTGGTCTCTGAAGTGAGTGCTGCCCCAGACCCAGTAGAGTCTGCTGCCAGAAGTCCCCACACACATCGAGACAGGCATGGGCAGCAGCTGAACACCAGCTCCAGAAGCTCGCTGTAACCCTGGGCCTGCACCGCAGTCAGTAGTGGGGTCTCTGGTGCTCTTGGCAGTTAACACCCATGACCGTCCACTCCTGTTGTCAGCAGTTAGTTGTTGCTAGCCCCACTGGGCACTGGCACACGACTCCTAAATAGATCAGACTCTCCCTGGTCCTTCATTCTCACCTAAGGTCGAGCAGATCTCCAGGCAGGCATCAGGCAAACAGGGAAAATTACCATAGCCCCCATCTCTTCATGATGTCTGCAGGCATTGGGCTCCACTCATGCTATGCAGCCATGATCAGGGTTATTAATGCCTCTGGTAGCCCTGCCTGGTTGTCATGATGATCCCCATTTTACAGATGAGGAAACTGAGGCTCAACAAATTAAAAAAGAGACTTGTCCAAGTTCATAGAGTAGCTGGTTGTTCACAGAGCCTTGTTAGTTGCTCAGTCACATCTGACTGTTTGCAACCCCATGGACTGCTCCTCAACCCATAGGGATTTCCTAGGCAAGGATACTGGAATAGATTGCCATTTCCTTCTCCAGGGGATCTTCCTGACTCAGGGATCGAACCCAGGTCTCCTGCATTGCAGTCAGATTCTTTACTATCTGAGCTACCAAGGAAGTCCTAAGTAGAGCCTTTACCTAGCCCCAGACCTCTCTAGTCCTAGGTCCTGCATTCTTTGCAGGTCTGGCCCCCAGTTGCCTCCTTGTGCCTGTTAGTCTTTCTAACTTGGAGCTGCGTATTTTTGCACGCACGCTTGTGTATATGCCTGAGTATGTGCTGTGTGTTTGTATGTGTGTGTATTTGTGAGTGTGTTGCCTACATGAGCTCTAAGGAGGCCAGGCCTTAGAAGGTCATAGAAGGATGTCTTTCTCAACCAAGAGGTGATGGTCAGATGAATTCCTTGCAGAAGGCTGTCCTCCATTCTGCAAACTTTCCAGGAGGAGGTTTCCAGACAGCAGGCTCTCTGGCTTGTAGCCCCAGAAATGAAAGTGGCTGCTGTCCTGCTCTGAGGGAGCCTGGATGTGGTGTTTCTAGTGCTCACCGTTCTGAATTAAACATCACAGGCCTCGGTCTGCGTGTGTCATGGGGCTGCCTCAGGCAGAGGACAGTTTCCTTTCACACCAAGCAATGCCAGGGAGAGCTGGGCCACTGACAGAGTTCTGACTTTCCCTTTGATGTGCCCTCTGGAGAGCTCACCCCTCCCTGAGGCATCCCCCGAGCCCCAGGGCTTGGCAGGCGAGGCCCCAAAGCAGAGACACCAAACCACAGAATGGGACAGCAAAGGACCCAAAAAAGGCCATTGTCATGTACTGAAAACCTGAGGATTTACATAATCAGGCCTCACATGCATTATTCATGGGCTGCCTCATTCATACACAATGCAGGGGACGTGCCAGCCTGTTTGGCGCTAGATATCCTTCAGCAGAGAAGGGTCTGAAATGGCCAAGCTGAACCTGTGTCAGGGTCCCCAGAAGAGCTAGAGCAAGGAGCTTTCAAATTCGTGAAATTCACAATTGGAGGAAAGATGTACATGAACTACAACCACAATCATGGCGTTGCCAATGATATCATTTACTGAGCATTTTAAGTATCATTTACTTTACTATCATTTACCAAGGGGCAGGCACCTGCTCCACACTGTACAGGCTTCATCTCTCCCATCAACCCCGCAAAGGAAGCTGGTGAGCATCAGCCCACTGGAGAGAGGGGAGGGCTGAGTTGACAGAGGGTACCACTCCCTGGCTGCTCAGCTGCAGAAACAGGATTCCCTCCCACCTGCTGCCCTCTCCAGCCCACATTCACTTTCCCACATCCCTTCCTTCTGCATCTCCCTTACCCGGGTGCCTGCCTCCTATTTCTCTCACCATTGCTCCCAGAGTATTCACTCCAGGACTCGGGTTTGCATTTGAGGCTTCTTATTACTATGTCATCAGAAATCCCTGTTTATCAGGAAGAAAAAATAATAAACTTTACAGTTTTGCTGGATTCTAAAGGGCACATGTATACATTTGTCTTGGCATCAGTTCCTTCCAGGGAGTATGTCTTCATTGTTTTTAAGTGGAAATTAACAGAAAATAGAATTCCTCTTTCCTAAGTTTTACACCTAGTATTTTCACAAGGAGCCTTACTTTTTTACCTCCTATACAAAACTTTGAAAGTGTTCACCCTGTTCATTGAGCTCGCAGGGTTGAAGCACTGAGAGATGAAATTAACACATCTGAAGCCTCAGAATCCACCCCCCCACCCCCACCCCCCAAAATGTAGTTTGTCATCTTAAATGTTTGACCATCTCTTCACTAAGCAGCACCTTCCAGAATCAAAAGTCATATTTCCACACTAATACCTCTGGCTGTGAACATGAGACTTGATATGAAAGGCTGGGCATTCACAGAGAACCCGGTGGTCATCACTGGGGGCTCTGGAAGGCGCTGAGTCAGTGGCCTCCTGCACGTGGCAGAGAGAAGAGACCCTGGCCCAGGCCGAGCTCACGCTAATCCACGTCCAAATCACTCGAGAAGCCCGCACTGTCTCTCAGAGGCGAGAGGTGGAGTCAAATAAACAGCAGTCCAGGCCCGCCCCTGCCCCTAGAGACCCTTGAGTAGGGGGCTTGACCTCTGTATCTCACGTTCCTCGACCAAAAGAACCGAAGATGGTAACAAGAGGAAGGGGCAGCGGGAGGGTTAAATGGCAAAATGCCCACAGTGCCTGGCACACGGCAAGCCCCTTTTCCAAGGGGAAGAATAGACAGCCCATGGATGGGTGGGGATTCCTGCGTTTCTTTCAGGGAGCTTCCTGCCAGCTGACGCCGTCCCCGGTCCTCCCAAAGCCGGCTGCTCTTCTGTGACGCTCTTTTCTCCTCGGTGAATACCACTCGGGTCACAGCCAAGGAAGGACCCAGATACCTTTTGTGAATGGCCTAATGCTGGGGTTTTTCAATAGGAAAATTTTAAATGCACAGAAGTGGCCATTTGAAAAGCACGCAAACCCTTTTACTTAGGGCTTGAAGTCTAAGAAAGGCTGAAGGGCACCGGCTGCTTCTGGCAGAAACCCGTTCAGCTCGCCTGCCAATCAAATCTCCAGCCAATGAAGTCCTGCCTAGGGGGCATGGCCACCACTTTGCCTGTAGCCTCAGCCCGGCGAGCGTGTGTGATTAAGTCACCCAGTCGGGTCCCACTCTTTGCGACCCCGTGGACTGTTAGCCCGTCAGGCTCCTCCATCCATGGGATTATCCTGGCAAGAATACTAGAGCGGGTTGCGTCTTTTTTCCTCCAGGGGAATCTTCCTGACCCAGGGGTCGAACCAGCGGCTCCGGCATCGGGAGGCAGATTATTTACCGCTCCGCCACGTGGGAAGGCCCCTCAACCAGGCAGGAGCCCCCTAAAGTTCCTTCTGCTTAATTAGCTCACGTCCCTTGTTTTTAAGATGAGAATAAAAATGGCACCTAACTCAATAGCCTTGGATGAAATGGGAGGTTGCATACAAAACCCTTAGTACATGGGACCACATAGGATACATGCTCGCCTGCCATCATGGTAGCCTCACTCTTCTATGTAACTCACTATTTTCCAGGATTTCCTTGGGGCCGCGTATTCTCAAGATCCTGGTTTCCTCAGCACCACTTGCATGTTTTTAGCCAACAAGTAGGACTTGGTAGATGTTGTGTAGGAGGAGCATGTGATGGGAGGGGCTTGTGGATGGTACTCTCCTGCCCAGGATGATGAAGTAGGGCAATGTGGCTAGGCTGGTGCAGCATACAGACAGAAGATGGCTAAAGAAAAAGACCCTCACCTGCCCCCTTCTGCCCACCAATCCCAGTGAATCCCAGCGTCTCCTAGCAACCTCAGAGGTGTGTCCCCGAATGGAACAAGTGGGGACACACTGAACACTGTCTTGCTCACCTGATATTTTCACTTAGGAACGTTTAGAGGACCTCGAACAGAGAAATGCCAAAGAGTCAGCAGCTTGCAACTGTTCCTTCAAAGAGAAAGAGAGGCAGGTACAGAGACCCTTTCTGATCTTTGCAGCCAGACACAAAGTAGATACCTTATTTTCAAAGGGCAAGAGCTTGTGGGGTGCAAATGCCAGCGTGGGCAGCCCAGAAAACATTCCACTCTCCTCCACTCCCTTCCCCTCCCCCACCCCAGCCCCTGCCCCAGCCCCTTCTCCTGCCTGCAACCTGCACAGGGGACCTGAGAGACCCAGGATCTGGAAGTGAGAGAAGGCAGAAGGGCAGCGCAACCACCCTGGGTGCTAAAAGATTTGGGGACATAGAGATAAAACCGTAAGAAAAGAAGAAGGTAGGAGTAGGGAATCCCAGAAACCTTCGCCCTGAGAATGAAGTACAGTAGGTGGAAGGAGGGGGTGGGGGATGGTACAAAATGGAGCCAAAGATAAGGATGAAGGTGCCTGTTATAACACCCCCTCGCCTACCAAAGGGGAGCCCCATTAGACAGTGGGCTTTCTGGTAGCCAATGGGAAATGGAAAACCCAGCATGGTCCAGAGTTCACTGTGTACATGAGATATGATGAGTGTGAAGCTCAGAAGTGTTCCTAGAACAAAGACAATTCTGGATTCTTCTCCAGAGAGGACATTGGTGTAATGAGCAACACCCCTAAGAATAGCAGTGCATGCTAGCTGGGTCATGGCTGTGCACAGGTCTTGAGACAGACTGATGACATCATATCCCAGTGAGTCCAGGAAAAGCATGTGCACACGGGCCAGGCTCTGCCCTTCAGTGCCCAGCCACCCACTGATTGGACTTAACCCAGAAAGGTATTTCAGAGCAGTGTTCAAACTGGGGTTCCCTGGAGCCCTTGGGTGCCATGGGAAGGGGATGACTCTCAACACACACTTCTCCCACCAGAGAAGCTCTCCATTGTCTGTTTTAAACCCCAAGTTCCTCTTGGAATTTTGCTTGGATAAAAGGTTTAGGGGGAAAAGGTGGGGGTGGGATGGGAAGAAAGGAGGTTGTTGGGTTAATACCACTGCTTTATAATATCTGGAAATTTGGATGGTGACTGCCTCAACTGAGTTTGTGATAAATATTGAGTGGCTGCAGGCTCAAGGCCTTCTCCATGGAAAAGCCTGGAGGACAACTATCTGTTCGATATGAGCGCATAAGCCTTCATGGACAGTCCTCTGAGGGGAGAGTTAGCATCCTTCAGGGAGAACGGAAGAGACTTACTAGTACCTATGACCTGTCCCAAAAGATGGCCTTCCTTGCTGCATGAATTTTATGAATGCCCAGTAGCATTGCCAGATTTGAGGGGAAAAAAAAAAAAACAGCATGCCCAGGATGTGTTAAGTTTTAATCGCAGATAAACAACAAACAGTTATTAAGCATAAATATGTTCCAAATATCGCACGGGGGCATACTCATAGTAAAAAGTATTTTGGTTTCATTCTGAAACTCAGATTGAACTGGGAATCCTGTATTTTATCTGACAACCCCTCCAGCACTTACTGAGCACCAGCTGGACACCAGGCGGGGGAGGCTCGGAAGCAGGTGTCCCAAGATGGCAGCCCACAGACATATTTCATTTGACTCATGGGATTTGGGGGGGTACATTTCAAAGTAGGGCAGTTTAACAGAATACTCCAGATTTCCAGCTTCTCTGGGAAACTTGCAAGATCTGGGGACACTAGGCCCACAGTCCCACAAGCCACCATCACAAGCCTCTGTCTTCCAGGCCCCTTAGCGCTGGGCTCGTGGACGGGCTGCCACCCCTCCCCGGGCTCACCTCACCCTCTTCCTTTACTTCCCTGGCCCCTGTAGGAATCAGGTTGGTGACCCCAGCTGATGCTCAGGGCTCTCTGAGAAAGGCCCCTTCCTGACACCCCTACACATTCACCTGCAGGATATCGGTCTGCAAGGGGGACCCCAGTTCCCTCTCCCTTTGGTGTCTCCAGTGTCTCGGGGATGCTCTTTCTTTGATGAACTGTCCCTGAGATTCGGAGTCTTGAGCAGATTAGGGCAGCAATAGTAATCAAACCCCAGGGGAGTGGCAAGCTCCAGATTCTCAGTGATGGCTTCCCAACAGGCCCCCAGAGTTCCTGCCAGGGAGGTTAACCACTGGGCCTTTTGTCACGCCTAGGCCATTGGGTGGAAACCACTGCACAGGTACAGCCTCTTCTAGTGACCTGGAAGGCTGTGCTTCCCCCTAAAGCAGATCTGCCCTCCAGGGAGAATAGAGCATCCTTCATAGCCTTCTTGGTTGACCTACCTCCTTCTCTACTAGAATCTGGAACAGAGATCTCTAAGAGGTTCAGCAGGACAGTGTAGCGTTGCCCCAAAGCTACATCCCATTCTACAGACACTCCCCCCACTCCCACCATCCTTATCCCCTCCCTCTCCTGCAGACCCTCATCCTCGTGTCCTCACCTAGGAAGGCTCAACATTTCATCCAAATGGGTAGCATCCGAAAGTTGAGAAAAATCTGTTTTTCTTTGATGCAAAAGACAAAGCAGAGCATAAGCTAAAATTTATCAATATTCTTTCTGTGTTAAAGAGACGAATGTTTGTAGAGGCGGTGAAGAACAAGATGCAGAACTCAAATTTCCAGGTGAGCCAGGAGAGGAGAGAAGAGAGAAAACCATAGAACATCAGCAGGAAGCCCAGTTGACAGTGACACTGTATCTATCGTGTACTGAGCATTTAGCGTGTGCCCTGCATGCAGAGCTAAGCACCTGACCTGCAGTATCTCATTCAAGCTTCACAACAACCCTATGGGGGGTAGGTTTTGTTATTGTACCCAATTCTCAGATGAGGTGTCTGAGGCTTAGAGACCATTTGTCCAGAGTCACGCTGCTAAGTAGGAGACATCTGACACCCAGGTAAGAGTGCTGGCTTTTCTTCCTTGAGGTTATAAACTTCCAGGTAATAAACCTGATAACTCTTCCGATGGCATTTCTCTTGAATTTCACAGAAGCATCCTCTAAAATTCTTTCAAAAGTTGAGAATTAAGACTTTGAAATCTTGAGCATGTTGAAACATTGCCATTGACACATCAGCCCTGGAACTGGAATTAAGCCAATCCCCGTTCCCACTTTGCAGAAAGTAGAGGCGAGCTCTCAGGGAGCTTGAAAGCTGAACACATTTTGGTTGAATAAAGAGAGAGGAGACATATTCAAGTTTGATAAAAGGCCACAGTCATTCTGAAGCAACCAAATTATCATTGGTAGAAGAAACAAATATATTCTAGGTGAGGGATATATTTGGAAAATGGAAGCTTCTTCTCAACCAGCACCCTTGTTCTAAGGCCAGAAGATGGTTACTGTCCCAGAGCAGGATATTAAAATGACAGAGAGCATTCGGGGGGCCCCTATGGATCTGAGACCTTTGCCACCCTGCAAAGTGGAAATTTTGGGAAGTTTGTTAACTTATTCGTTCACGTATATGACTGAAACGGAGGAGGAAGAAAGAGCCCTAAGCTAGGTTTTGTCTGAGGACCACCTGGGGATGTAAAATGACAGAGGGGATACTGACATGGGTCCCAGATGTTGTGGGAACACTGTGCTTCTCTGAGATATAAGACCCCCTGGCATTTCACACTGCCTTTGGCTTTAACAGAGTAGGGGCAAATGGTGCTTTGGCTGAGAGCAAAGAGCCAGCTTCCCATTTTCCTTGCACTCCAGTCCCAGCTTAGAAGCTGGTGTCTGAGATCTCCTTGGTACAGAAAGTTTTCCTCCAGGTTCCCTACCAAGTGTAGCTTGGGTGACTCCTTCCTCCAGAGTGGACCTGGGGATGGAGTCACCAGGACCACATTGATAAAGATGGGACGTGTAAAGTTTGCTCTCTCAGTCTCACATAAGAGACTCCCAGAGAGTCTCAGCCTTTCTCATAACAGAGTCTCCATCTCTAGGACGCTTCAGAACTAGCACATTATTCATTTTTAAGATCCTAGGGGATTCATATCGATTTTATTTTATTTTTCCTCTGCAGCTGTCTTCTATAATTATCAATCGTATGCTAAAGGGGAAATTCTTCTAGTTAATAAATTGAATACCTAGTCTAGGCCACATACTGTGCTAGGAACTGGGGACAGAAAAATGAACAAAGAGATACGACCCCAGCCTTCATTCATACAATGAATATTTGTTGAGAGGCCTGCGATATGGCGGGTAATATTCAGGTGTTAGGATTCAATCCCATTCTCAGTGGCAGCAATATCACCCCTGAGAGGGCAAAACTCTACTTTTTTAATGTATAAAGCACAGAAATACACACAGTGCTATCTGTAATAATCAAATTTCACAGAGGTGAGAACTTCCCACCTCAGCGGTAAAGAATCCACCTGCAATGCAGGAGATGCGGATTCGATCCCTGGGTTGGGGAGATCCCTTTAGAAGGAAATGGCAACCCACCCCAATGTTCTTGCCTGGGAAATCCCATGGACAGAGGAGCCTGGTGGGCTACAGTCCATGGTATCTCAGAAGAGTTGGACACGACTTAGAGGCTAAATGACAACAAAAGTGATTAGGAAAAAATGTCTAAGAAAGCTTCTTAAGGAAAAGGATGATAATGAAAATAAGAATGAGAAACTCCAGGTTAGATCAATGAAGGAACATGTAAAACTCCCAGTCTTTCATGGCTTTTTATTCTGGGGCAAATAAATAAACAAATACTGGGTTGGATAAAAAGTTAATTCAGGTTTTACCATTAAAATGTTATGGAAAAACCCAGATGAACTTTTTGGCCAATGCAGTACTTTCTGAGTTGTTCCTGAGTTCAGGAACACTTTTCACAGGGACCTCTCCATCCCCCTGCCCAGTCCAAGGACCAGGAGAGGCCTCCCTGAAGTAGGGATGTTTAAAGCCAAGACCTGAGGTGGTGTGGGAATGAACTGGGATCTTTGTGCCCAGATCTGCCACTCCAGTATGCCCTGAGTATTAACTGGAATTATCCCAGTTAATTTCCAAATTTCCAATTTATTTTTTTTAATTAATTAATTTATTTTTTACTTTACAATATTGTAGTGGTTTTACCATACATTGACATGAGTCCACCATGGGTGAACATGTGTTCCCCATCCTGAACCCCCCTCCCATTACACTGTTGGTGGGAATGCAAACTAGTACAGCCACTATGGAGAACAGTGTAGAGATACCTTAAAAAACTGGAAATAGAACTGCCAAATTTCCAATTTAAATGTCCTTATTTAAATGACAGGCTCCTATCCAGGCCTTGTTCTTCTAAGGGTGAGCCGGGAATGCAATTCCAAACATGCAGGATGAATGCCTGTTGCTGTGGGAGGTCCCTGGCTAGGGACAGACCCAGCCAGGCTTCCCCCACCCCTCGGGCCCACACTTGAATTTTCACATTTCCCATTCTTCACCCCTTCCTTTCCCAGTTCAGCCATCCCCTCTGCCTTTTGCTGTCCCCGACCTCATCACTCAAAAAAGTTGACCAAAGCTTGCTCTGTGGTGCTTCCCACCTCAAGCTCGTGGCAGACCTGGGACTTGGGGGACCCTGGGACTAAGGAATCTTCATTTTTAACAAACACCCAGACTCTCGCTCTGACAGCAAGCCCCACACCAGGTCAGGGCACTGGCCCTGGGGACCCATCCAATTTTATTGAAAATCAAACTAAAAAGGATACAAAGGAAAACTGGTTTAGAGGCAAAAGATTCTCAGCATGTGCTGTCTGTTTTCCTTTTATCTGGGCATTCCCACCAATATTTACTTTGTGGGCTAGTGTAGAGATGTTAGCCTACCTCACCCTGAAATGTTTTCCTGCAATGATTTTGAAAGCAATCTCAAAGCACATTTCAAGCCTCCTGGCACCCACTGGCATAGGTCAGGCACAAAACATGATTTTTAAGCCTGTCTTAAAATGAAAAGAGTTACAGAGATGGTCCTACCAGCCCCTTCCATTTAAATCCACCCAGAACCTCCTCTCAACCCCTGAGGAAGACAGGACATTCTGGCCCCTATCTGACAGATGAGAAGACCAAGGATCACACTTTCAGAGGCAGAGCTGAAACTTGACTACCTGTAAGCCTGCAGGCCCTCTTTCCTCAGGGGCATGAGTTAGAGTCAAAAACTTGCAGGAAGTAGGGCTGGTGATGTGAACCCTGTTGGAAAGAAACTTGCAAGTTACAATCGTATTTACAGTATAAACAGAACCATTCGAGAGAGGGAGAGAGAGATTATTGGGTTGCAATGAATAGAAACCTATTCAGAAAGAGGGAAGGGGCTTTTATAAGGATGTAAGAGTGAGTGCCTCATAAATACTGAGAGCTGAGAGAGAGCCTGGCCTCAAAAGAGAACTGGTAGGCCGTCATCTCCCAAGCATCATCTGTCTTACACACAAACACACACAGAGAGCTCATATCACCTCTCTGTGCCTAAATCTCCCCTGATCTCATCTATCTCTGGTCATGTGATAAAAAGGGATGACCTCATGGTCCCCCAGCTCAAAGAACCAGCTCAGGTAGTACGTAGCATCATAGAGCCCACAATCCTAAATCCTAGGAGTGACCATCTGAAAAGCCGAGCCTGTGCCACAGTGCCCGATCAGCTAAGACCAGGGACAGAGTCATACTCATGACTACCCCAAGGCAGGGACAGTGCTTAGAATAGGGTTAGACAGATTCCCCTTGAATATCCTACATTTTCTCCTCCTAAGACATCAGAGACAGTTTAGTAACAGCTTTTCGAGAGAAACTCCATCCCAACGAATGTGCCCATAATCAGAAACTCCTGGTTTCAAAAACAAACAAACAAAAAAAAGAAAATATAAGAAGAGAAAGCATTATCTTTATATCTGGAAGGGAGTACACTGGAATGTCAATAAGGTTACCTGTGGGTAGTGTGAGAATAGTGGATTATTTTAGCTTCTTTTTGCACACATCTATGTCTGTATATAATTTCTTTTTTACAAATACTTTATTTTGAGTTAAAAACCCCATTTGGGTGGTATATTTGGGGATCTCCTTACAATTGTCAAGTTTGTGCATTTGTTGCTCTTGTTGAAGGTCGGAGCCAGAAAAGCCACTGCAAAGATGGACCAAGAAAGAGAGATGCTAAAGAGAGAAATGTCCAGCAAGTCCAGCCAGAGCCTTCTGTTTTCTAAGCCTGGTGGAAGGAACTAGAAACATCATCCCACCGAGTCTCACAAGATCCTCCTCCATGAGTCAGAGAGACTCTTCCGCACCAAATCACAAAGACACTTTTTTAGGACTTAAAAGATTGTTACCCTATGTGTTGCTTCCTAGACTGGTATTTTGCACAGTGCAGTTTTTCAGAGTGTGGGGAGAGGGGCTCTTTTCACAGCTATCTACGAATGTAAACGCACTCGGGCATATGAAGAATTAGTTCAAAATTCCAACTCCTAGGCCCAGTAGATAAACTTATGTGTCTGGGTTGTGATGTACCCAAATGTCACACCTCCACGGAGCTCCAAGAAACCCACAGTTGAGAAAACCCAGGGCATGTTACTGGGGCCACAGGACAGAAAGGTAACCTCAGGGGTTGCTAGGGCCATGGTATAGTGCATTTATATATGAATTTCTTATAATAAATTTGAACACCAACCTGTTTTTATCATTTCCATAACAATGAGTCACATGTATATGGCACTCTGCAGTTTTCAAAACCCATCTCATCTAATCTTCCTCCAAGCCCTGGGAGGTAAATAGTATTATATTTCCCATTTTACAAATGAGGAAGCTGAGGTCCAGAGAGGTTAAATGGCCCATCTAAAGTCACACAGGTAAGAAATTCAAGGGTTGGGTCTGGAACCCAGGTATTTAACTCCCGTCTCACACTGCCCATTCTGTCACAGCAGGATAAGCCCAGTAGTTCAAGTCACAGCCCATCAGGACAGACCAAGTGCCCAGTCAGCAAAGGGCACACACTGCCCAGGTGGACACACTCTTTCCATGGTATTTGGAGAGACTTTCACTTTTGCCCTCTCTGCAGCCATCTGTCTTCTCCCTGCCATTCTTATATGGCCAAGACCACCAAATAAAATGGGAGGAACAGCAGAAATCATGAATATCACTAATTTTTTTTAATTTTAAAAAGCCACAATGAAAATATTTTTATATTTAAAAACCAAATGCATTCTTTATACCAATTAAAACTAGAAGGAAATCAGAAAAATCATTTGCGTGATATTCCACTAAACGTACATCTTACACAGTGAGAAGGTACATCTTACACATGACCTTAAAAATAATCTTGAAGGGAATTCCCTGGTGATCCAGTGTTTAAGGCTCCATGCTTTCAAGGCAGGGGGTGCAGGTTCAGTCCCTGATCAGGGAACTAAGATCCCATGTGCCTCATGATGGTGCAGCCAAAAAAAAATAAATTTTTTGAAAAGTTTTAAATTATTTTTTAAAAATAATAATAGTAATCTTGAAAACTCCAGTTTTCCATAAAAATATAATACTTATACCGCACCATATCCCCAAAATCCAAAAAGCAGTCTCCAGCACCAGAAAAGATCACTGGGTTAGACAGTAGTTAAGAAGCTGGCTAATGTTTGGAAGCCAAATTGTGTGGTGGTGGGGGGAATACTTAATTTGGTTGAACATGAATATTTGAATTTGCAGAAGTCAAATGTGATGCCTCTGTGATGCCATTGTATTTTAGGTCTCTCAAAGGACATGTTAATTTTATCAAATCAACTTTGCAACCCACGATGGTGATTTCCTTTCTTCACTCCTTGAACTAAATGGTTCTTTGGGTATCACCTCAGCCACATACTCCTTTCTCAGAGAATGCACACTGCCCCTCCCCCCAAACAGGTTTACCCTAGCAAATGCTGTTCTCTTAGCCACAGCTGGTTGGCTGAGCAGTAGATAGTCTACCCAAGCCAGACCAATCAGGTTTCACTTCTAACCCAAGCTGGGCCAATCAGTACCTCCACCCTTGTTATTGGAAGTAGGGCACAGGATCACCACACAGGTTAGTAGTGGTATGGAGCTGAGGTCTTGATGCAGTTCTCAGCTGGTGTGGCCATTTCTTCCACTGTGCTTGGAGAAACAAAGCCAGTCGAAAATGAGACAGCCGGGATAGATAAACAAGTGGAGACAAGAAACCAAGACCACCCGAGAGACAGTGCAGTGGACACTGCAAGTCCCTTAGTCATCGCCCCCTCTACTGTATAAGCTGAAGGTTAAGCACCTTCATTTCCCAGTTTCCCTTGCAGCTAGACCCAGCCATGTTGCTCAATTCTGGCCAATGACATGCAAGTGAAGGTCCTGGACAGGGCTTCCCTTCTGGAATTATAGGCAAGACTTTGCTAGAAGAGAGATTTTTCTCTTTGTCCCTTTCTCTTGTCTGCCTTTTCTCTTCTGGAGCTCAGACTTGGAGCTGGAGCAGCCATGCTGGGAATCACCAGGAAACAAGCAAAAGGCCAAAACCCACCTCAAGGACAACGGAGTGCAAAGATATGAAAAGCCTGGGTGGGAGCCTGGTAACATCACTGTGCTGTACACCACAGTGTACTGAACAGCCTACCTCTGTACATCCTGTTATGTAAATAAATAAATCCCTTTCTGTTTAAGTCACTGTAGTCAGGTGTACCTGTGTGTGCTGTGGAGCAAACCACTTAAAACTTCTCAGTATTAGTCACTCAGTCATGTCTGACTCTTTGCAACCCTATGGACTGTAGCCCACCTGTCCACAGGCTCCTCTGTCCATGGGAGTCTCCAGGCAAGAACATTAGAATGGATTTCCATTCCCTTCTCCAGGGGATCTTCCCAACCCAGAGATTGAACCTGGGTCTCCTGCATTGCAGGCAGATTCTTTACCATCTCAACAACTTGCTGACTTACAACGGCGAACATTATTTCTCATGATTTCATGGGTCAAGCAGGACACATGTACTGGTCTAGGCTGGCCTGGCTGGAGCTGGATGGTTTGGGATACCTCATGTACATGCCTGGTCATTGACAGACAAGCTGGGTGAGGGCAGTGGTTCTCAATCAGGGGCAATTTTGTCACCCAGGGAGTATTGAGCAATATCTGGACACAACTTTGGTGGTGTCCAGATATGTAAACTGGCATGGGGGGTGCAACTATCTAGGGCAGTGTTCCCTAACCTCTGGGATCTAACGCCTGATGATCTGAGGTGGGGCAGATGTAATAATAATAGAAATAAAGTGTACAATAAATATAATGCACTTGAAGTCATCCTGAAAGCATCCCTCTGCCCCAGTCCATGGAATCTTCCATGAAACTGGTCCCTGGTGCCAAAAAAGTTTGGGACTGCTGATCTGGGGATAAAGGCCAGGGATGCTGCTAAGCATCACACAGTGCACAGAACCGCTCCCCACAACAAAGACTTATTTGACTCGAAATGTTAACAGTACCAAGAATGAGAAACCCTGGTCTAGAAAGGCCTCAGCTGGGATTTCTGTCTCTGCCTGGTGTGATCTCTCTTTGCCCAGCAGATCAGATCAAGCCACAGGTTCCCAAGAGCTGCAGGAGAGACCAAGCCCCAAAGCACACTTTTCAAGTCTCCACCTGCTTGTGTTTGCCAATATGTCATCAGACAAAGCAAACCGCACAGCCAGGGTTCATCTGGGAGAGGCTCCACATTTTCACCTACCCACGTCAAGGCTTCTGTTATTTAAAAGCTGAAAGCATTCCAACTGACACAGAAAGTTACCCTAATTCCTGATGACTTTCTGGTTCCTGGTTTCTTTCCTGGGAAAGGCCAGTTCTGCCCTTTCCAAAGGCCTGCCCTTGGCTTCCACTAGGACAGAGTATCACCCCAGAGTCTCTGGTTGCAAACAACAGAAACCTCCTGTGGCTAACTTAAGCAGAAAGGGAGCTTATCGA
>SJYQ01092066.1:0-20861 GCA_006410935.1 Redunca redunca
GGCTTCTCTGCCCAGGGGATTCTCCAGGCAAGAATACTGGAGAGGATTGCGATGCCCACCTCAGGGGAACTTCTAGACCCAGGGATCAAACCCACATCACCTGGGGCTGCTGCATTTCAGGTGGCTTCTTTACCTCTGAGCCACCAGGGAAGCCCCGAATTATATGTTATTGGCAGACAAACCTGAGGACTTGAGTCTAGGATGCAGTCTCTCAAAGAGACTGCTCTGAAGAGGTGAGAGAGGAGCCAGGATATATAGACAGATATTTTGGCCGCAGAGAGGGTGTAGGAACATCAAAAGATTATTGTTAATTAAAACTAGGCATCAAAAGTTAATGAATTTAGCACTTTTCTATGTATGGGAAGATGCAAAATTCTGGGTTCATTGAAATCACTCCTTTGATGTGCACCTCAGCTATCTGGGGCCAGTATCCTGTGCCATCTCATTCTGTCTCATCTGGCAGGATTGTCGGGGGATTGGCTACAGGGACTGATGGCTCAATGAGGGGTGTCCTGTTTCTATTCCAAGTTTCTTCTGGGCTCACCTTCTGGGCAGCTGTCATGTGACTGCTTGAGGGCTATAGCATCAGCATCCTTTGTCTCCTCAATGACAGGCAGCATTTTTTTCACTGACACCTTCTGAAGACTCTGCCTCCAAATAGCATTGCACTGGAGATTAAGGTATCAACATATATGTTTGAGGCTGACATAGACATTCAGCCCACACACCCTCCTTTCCTTTATTCTCCTTCTTTCCTTTAAAAAATATGTATTGCTTTTCATGTTGTTGGGGTTTTAATCTAGGCCCTGGAATTATAAGGATCATTTTAAGACACACTGCAGAAGCTTTCCTCAAAGTGTCCCCAAACTAAGAGAAGGATAGTGATTCTATGAAGCTTTTGCTCTGGCAGATAGAAGCACCATCAGAATACATTAAACAGAGAATTATTTCTATGGAATTTATAAGAAGGAAATTGACTTGTGAGTTTAGAAGTAAAGGTAAGGATTCTAGACAGTCAAAGGAAGAAAGACTTTCTAGACAGGAAATACAGCATTAAGCAAAAATGCAGACATACGAACTTGCATGATTGACACCTCCAGGAAACACAGAGCTGACTAGAGGGCTTTGACAAGAGACAGAAGTAGGGAGATGAAGCAAGAGAAAACATTGAGATGATAAGTTGGGAGTAGTTTGTCAAGGAATTTCACCAATGCCTTGCAATTTTTATATGAATGTCATAGGTAGTGCTTGGAGAAAAGTCCTATTTGGAAACCTAAGAAGATCCGAAATTAGTGTTCTTCCAGTCAATGGTGAAAACAGCCTCTATCCTGATTATCCTTGCCCTGCACAGCACCTGCCAGGCCTTGACCTTGTTGATGAGCTGACAGCAACTCCTATAATCTCTCCTCTCACACAGGACTGTACCCTCAGCATCTTATCGCTAAGCCACCTATCAGCTCCCCTATCAGTCTATAGTCAGCCTCTCCTCACCTATCAGCTAAAGAGAGATGTTTCTCTTCCTTGATTTTCAGAGTGGGGGAAGTCCGGCTACCGCTAAGAGAACAGAGATGCCTGGAAATCAAGGGATAACAACATTAGTGAGAGTAATTCTCAGTTTGGAGGCTCCTGACATTTGCATTAGAAATCATGTTCAAGCTTTCTCTTTGTGTTTGCTCTCTTAACTCCTGTTGTATGAAATTCAGTTCAGTTCAGTTCAGTCGCTCAGTCGTGTCCGACTCTTTGCAACCCCGTGAATTGCAGCACGCCAGGCCTCCCTGTCTATCACCAGTTCCCGGAGTTCACTCAGACTCGCGTCCATGGAGTCAATGATGCCATCCAGCCATCTCATCCTCGGTCATCCCCTTCTTCTCCTGCCCCCAATCCCTCCCAGCATCAGAGTCTTTTCCCATGAGTCCACTCTTTGCATGAGGTGGCCAAAGTACTGGAGTTTCAGCTTTAGCATCATTCCTTCCAAAGAAATCCCAGGGCTGATCTCCTTCGGAATGGACTTGTTGGATCTCCTTGCAGTCCAGGGGACTCTCAAGAGTCTTCTCCAACACCACAGTTCAAAAGCATCAATTCTTCAGCGCTCAGCTTTCTTCACAGTCCAACTCTCACATCCATACATGACCACAGGAAAAACCATAGCCTTGACTAGACGGACCTTAGTCGGCAGAGTAATGTCTCTGCTTTTCAATATGCTATCTAGGTTGGTCATAACTTTTCTTCCAAGGAGTAAGCATCTTTTAATTTCATGGCTGCAATCACCATCTAATTAGGTAATGATTATTCCTTTTAAAATTGTGAATAGTGATACAGACCCTAAAGAACACAAGCCAGAATATGGCTTTGTAGTAAAACACTTTCCCATTTTCAATGTAGAATTTCTTCACATACATACACACATAAATACATATATGTGTACATATATACACACAAATATATATACATACACACACATACATATATGATTTTTTTACATATATGTTTAGCTTTCTTTTGCATTCTAATACATATGCCAAGAGGTTTATATAGTCACATATTTTTTACACAATTCCCCTCCTTCTAAGAATTTGCCCTAAGAAAGTAACTAGAGTGTAGTCAAAGTTCCATTATTCAACAAACATTACTGAAAGTAGGGTGTCAACTTAAAAATATTCACAATGTAAAAGTTGAGTTATGTTTTATTTAGTGGTAATTTTTAGTTCTTCAAGCCCAGAAGGCAGTATCTCAAGTAACCCTGAGAGAACTGCTCTGAGGAGAGGAGGAACGGAACCAGATTACATAAAAGTTTTGCAGCAAAGGGCAGGTACTTTGAAAGTCAAAGATTATTGTAAATGAAAGGAAAACCAGGTATCTCAAGTCAAAGAATTAAGAGCTTTTGTATGTATGGAAAGATGCAAGAGTCTGGGATCACTGAAATCATTCCTTTGATATACACCTCACATATCTGGGGCCAGTATCCTGTGCTTTAACATTCTGAGTTTCCTCAGGGCCCCACCAGAGGGAGTGGGTGCAGTCTGATGTTTGCTCAATGGCAGGCATTCTTTCCTTCCCAAGTTCCTCAAGGCTCACCAGCTCACCACTGGTTGTTGCAATCACTGATGACATGACATCCTTTGTTTACTAATATGGCAGAAAATATTTCATTTCTCAAGGGAAAAGCTGAAAAGTATCTTAAATTTCTATCTATTGGGGAGTCATTGAATTGATTACCCTGTAGCCACTAAAAATTACGGTTTAAGAAAATGGTAACAACATAAATTTAAATTAAAAAGTGAGGAGCAGTAGCGTATGCAATATTTATAATAAGCACAAAAAAATGCTGGAGGGGAAGATGCCAGAATCTTAGCAGAAGTTCTATCCTGGTAGGATGTTATATGTGACTTTTATTGGACGATGAGGCACTAGATCAGTTGAAGGCAGGATCAGGGCCAGGCATGTCGTGTGTAGGAGCTGGTTACGTTATAGTTCAAGATTAAAACTATGAACAGAAAAGACCATGAGGGCATATGCTTAGGAAAGTTCAGACTGAAGGACATAGTAGCAGCTCGATAGCCTGCAGAAGAGGAGGAAGACACACAGTTACTCAGGATACCGACAGGAAGGGGGAAATCCATAAACAGATTTATATTCCTAAAGCCTTCAAAGGAAACAGGGCTAATAAAGAAAATCAGCGATGCTAAAAGACTGAAATTTTAACTGCACCTGACTCATGAGTTTTAGCCCAAAGTTTTCATCCCTTATTTTTGCCACTTTTGAGAAAGATTCCATTTCTGCAGTTACATCCTGTTAGGCTCTTGTGGAATAGTGATATTCTCTCATGAAAGAAACGTTCTGACTTCATGGTGACTACTACAGGAGAGAAGAACTGGAAAAATTATTTTAAAGTGATTTTTGCATTTTCTTTTTGGATAGTTTTCATGGTTTAAAAAATAGCTAGAGAATTAAAATAATGGAATTTTAAGTTTTGTTGTTACTGTGAGTTGAGAGTCAAGTCTTGTTGAAAAAAAATTAAAGGGACAATTCGGGTGTGAATCTCATGTTTATTGTTTTAAAAGTTCTGTGCTAATACCAAAAGAATGTATTTCTGGTGGGAAGTGATATATTTCCATGACTTCAGGGAGCTTGACTTCTGTCCTAAAAATAGATTTCCTTAGCTATTATAAACAAAACACCTTAAACAATAAAAATAAGATACGGTCCAAAAAATCCATAGCAAACATAGCATTGTTTTATATCCTTATAATTTAAAGACCTTAGATATACAAGGGAAAATGTACATTCCCTTCACCCTCAAAAAGTGTACTTACAAAACGGTAGCTTACAAGAGAAGATTTACAAATCAGAAGTAAATATGAAATAAAAATATTAATCCTAGTGTTGTAACATAAGATTTGCTTCTAGTAAGTAAAGAGAATGTGCTGTGGAGTTTTGTTGTAATTATTATGTGTAATTTGATTTTAGTGAGCAGGAACTGTCTGATAACTTGCTGGTAAGGGAAATTGCTGCAACCTCTCTGAAGGACAAGCTAAAATTGGTTCTAGGCCTTATACAGATGATGCAGAAAGTGAAGAGGAACTAAAAAGCCTCTTGATGAAAGTGAAAGAGGAGAGTGAAAAGGTTTGCTTAAAGCTCAACATTCAGAAAATGAAGATCATGGCATCTGGTCCCGTCACTACATGGGAAGTAGATGGGGAAACAGTGTCAGACTTTATTTTTCTGGGCTCCAAAATCACTGCAGATGGTGACTGCAGCCATGAAATTAAAAGACGCTTACTTCTTGGAAGGAAAGTTATGACCAACCTAGATAGCATATTGAAAAGCAGAGACATTACTTTGCCAACAAAAGTCCATCTAGTCAAGGCTATGGTTTTTCCAGTGGTCATGTATGGATGTGAGAGAGTTGGACTGTGAAGAAAGCTGAGCACTGAAGAACTGATGCTTTTGAACTGGTGTTGGAGAAGACTCTTGAGAGTCCCTTGGACTGCAAGGAGATCCAACCAGTCCATTCTAAAGGAGATCAGTCTTGGGTGTTCATTGAAAGGACTGATGTTGAAGCTGAAACTCCAATATTTTGGCCACCTTATGTGAAGAATTGACTCAATAGAAAAGACTCTGATGCTGGGAGGGATTGAAGGCAGGAGGAGAAGGGGATGACAGAGGATGAGATGGCTGGATGGCATCACTGACTCGATGAACATGAGTTTGAGTAAACTCCGGGAGTTAGTGATGGACAGGGAGGCCTGGTGTGCTGAAATTCATGGGGTCGCAAAGAGTCGGACACAACTGAGTGACTGAACTGAGGCCCTTAAACTAGTCATTTAATCCTTCCAATTTGTTATTTGCAAAAGCCTAAATATATGCTATATCAGTGTATGCAGTTGTTCAGAGAAGCATTTTTGTGAAAAGAAAATAAACAAGATAATTGAAAAGACCAACAATGGAAAAAATATTTAGATTAATTATAATTAATCCATTTGATGGAGTTCTCTCTAGTCACTTACTAAAAGTCAGATATTTCAAAGACTGATGACCTATGAGCTTGTCCAAAATAATAAGTGAAAAGAAAAAAGCTAAGTATACACAATATCTCAGCAATGTTTATAAATCTGTGTGCACAAAAAATACTAGAGACAATGAAAAGTAAAAGTGAAAGTTGTTCAAACATGTCCTACTCTGCCACCCTATGGACTGTGGCCCACCAGGCTCCTCTGTCCATGGGATTCTACAGGCAAGAATACTGGAGTGGGTAGCCATTCCCTTTTTGAGGGAATCTTCCCAACCTAGGGATCCTGCACTGCAGGCAGATTCTTTACTGTCTGAGCCACCAGGGAAACCCAAATATCGAAAACAATTATCTCTGCTGCACGCTTTAATCTTCCTTCCAGGTTTTCCTTCCTGATTATCTTCCTTTCTCTTCTACATTACTCCCCTGCTCCACCCCCAACCCCGCCCAATATTTTCCAAAGTTTCTACAAGGAATCTGTATTATAGTATACTTTAATTAAAATCTGTTATTTAAAAACAAAATGTTATTTCTGGGAGTATAGAAAGTTCAACTTGGTGATGCATTACCACCCACAGACACCGAAACTGTAGAAGGACATTACCTGTTTATCACTGTCCCTGAATCTCTCAATGCTTAACATCCTTGACCTTGAGGGAACCCAGAAGAATGAAGCATTTTGCCCAAGGTCATGTGGCAAGTTTGTAGTGTCAGCAAAAAAACAAAGGCAGAGTCTACATAAAATCCTAAGGACAGGTTGTAATGCATTATTGCAATAGGGAAATGAGTCCAGCATGAATTGAACTTGACCTCCATATGAACCATGGCATCTGAGCATTTAAAAGGCAGAAGAGGTGAGGGAATGGAATAAGAAGGCTCGATAGAGGCAGAAAGGGAAAATTCACAAAAAGCAAAAAGGAACACACTGGTGCATGTGAAACTCATCGGGGTTTGCTAACTGGCACTTTCCTGGTGGGTGCTCATAGAAGATAGGTCTCCCCCACCTCCCACAGAGTCTGGATTTGGGGGTCCTAACTCCTAACCCTAACCACTAGACTATTCAGGTGTGACCTAAATCAAATCCCTTATGATTATACAGTGGAAGTGAGAAATAGATTTAAGGGCCTAGATCTGATAGAGTGCCTGATGAACTATGGACAGAGGTTCATGACATTGTACAGGAGATAGGGATCAAGATCATCTATCCCCAAGACAAAGAAATACAAAAAGGCAAAATGGCTGTCTGAGGAGGCCTCACAAATAGTTGTGAAAAGAAGAGAAGTAAAAAGCAAAGAAGAGGAAAGATATACCCATTTGAATGCAGAGTTCCAAAGAATAGCAAGGAGAGATAAGAAAGCCTTCCTCAGCGATCAATGCAAAGAAATAGAGGAAAACAATAGAATGGGAAAGACTAGAGATCTCTTCAAGAAAATTAGAGATACCAAGGGAATACTTCATGCAAAGATGGGCTTGATAAAGGACAGAAATGGTATGGGGACCTAACAGAAGCAGAAGATATTAAGAAGAGGTGGCAAGAATACACAGAAGAACTGTACAAAAAAAGATCTTCACAACCCAGATAATCACGATGGTGTGATCACTCACCTGGAGTCAGGCATCCTAGAATGTGAAGTCAACTGGGCCTTAGAAAGTATCACTATGAGTAAAGCTAGTGGAGGTGATGAAATTCCAGTTGAGCTTTTTCAAACCCTGAAAGATGATGCTGTGAAAGTGCTGCATTCCATAGGCTAGCAAATTTGGAAAACTCAGCAGTGGCCAGAGGACTGGAAAAGGTCAGTTTTCATTCCAATTCCAAAGGAAGGCAATGCCAAAGAGTGCTCAAACTACTGCACAATTGTACTCATCTCACATACCAGTAAGTAATGCTCAAAATTCTCCAAGCCAGGCCTCAGCTACATGAACCATGAACTTCCAAATATTCAAGCTGGTTTTAGAAAAGGCAGAGGAACCAGAGACCAAATTGCCTACATCCACTGGATCATGGAAAAAGCAAGAGAGTTCCAGAAAAACATCTATTTCTGCTTTATTGACTATGCCAAAGCCTTTTACTGTGTGGATCACAGAAACTGGAAAATTCTTAAAGAGATGGGAATACCAGACCACCTGACCTCCCTCTTGAGAAAGCTGTATGCAGATCAGAAAGCAACAGTTAGAACTGGACATGGAACAACAGACTGGTTCCAAATAGGAAAAAGAGTACGTCAAGGCTGCATATTGTCATCCTGCTTATTTACATCATGAGAAATGCTGGGCTGGATGAAGCACAAGCTGGAATCAAGATTGCCAGGAGAAATATCAATCACCTCAGATATGCAGATGACACCACCCTTATGGCAGAAAGTGAAAAACTAAAGAGCTTCTTGATCAAAGTGAAAGAGGAGAGTGAAAAAGTTGGCTTAAAGCTCAACATTCAGAAAACTAAGATCATGGCATCCGGTCCCATCACTTCATGGCAAATAGATGGGGAAACAGTGGAAACAGTGTCAGACTTTATTTTTTTGGGCTCCAAAATCACTGCAGATGGTGATTGCAGCCATGAAATTAAAAGATGCTTACTCCTTGGAAGGAAAGTTATGACCAACCTAGACAGCATTTCAAAAAGCAGAGACATTACTTTGTCAACATAGGTCTGTCTAGTCAAGGCTATGTTTTTTCCAGTAGTCATATATGGATGTAAGAGTTGGACTGTGAGGAAAGCTGAGCACCAAATAATTGATGCTTTTGAACTGTGGTGTTGGAGAAGACTCTTGAGAATCCCTTGGACTGCAAAGAGATCCAACCAGTCCATCCTAAAGGAGATCAGTCTTGGGTGTTCATTGGAAGAACTGATGTTGAAGCTGAAACTCCAATATTTTGGCCACCTGATGCAAAGAGCTGACTCACTGGAAAAGACTTTAATCTTGGGAAAGATTGAGGGCAGGAGGAAAAGGGGACGACAGAGGATGAGATGGTTGGATGGTATCACCGACTCAATGGATATTAGTTTGGGTGAACTCTGGGAGTTGGTGAAGGATAGGGAGGCCTGTCCTGCTGCAGTTCATGGGCTCCCAAAGAGTCAGACATGACTGAGCGACTGAATTGAACTGAACTGAACTCAGTATGGCTAGAATACACAGTCAGTTCTTTCAGCAGCCTTGAGATTTCTCAGGAAGGCACTTTAAGGGAGCTGGTGTCATCCTATGGATCTAGCTTTGAGTCATGAGAAACAATGTCAGTATTTGTTCAAGTCTGCTTAGGCCAAGGTTGAGATCTAGAGGCTGAGGCCAGTAGAAGGCTTGGAGGAGCCTAGCTGGAGTTTTCGCAAGGAGAGAGTCTTTGTCGAGTAACAAGGCCCAGGCTAAAACGTGGCTCTCTGGCCCATATTCCAATACTTTCAGGATCACAATTTTTGCATATCAAGAACTTTCTGACCTGCAAGAGAAGTACAACCAGAAGTGAAAGGAGAAGAAGAATGACTGAATAAGGAGATTAACAAGAAAGAAAATATTAGCCTTTGATTATAATCTCCCCCCCAACTCCTCCCCCTACCTCCCATTTTATTGGATCTTTGTTAAAATGCTCAGAACTCATCTTCCTCTTGAAAGGAGTATTCCCACCTGTTCTGTGGGATTAATGATTGAGCCTCAGTATTTCATGGGTTGGATAAATTATGCCCAGGAAACTCCTCTATTGGCAGGTGGATACTTTGAGCCACCTGGAAAGCCCTTGCCTGGGAGTCTCATCACCTAATTTCTTAATAAGTTACCAGTTTAAGCATATGCTTTCCCTGTAACCAGTTCTGGTGGGGAAAGTGGCAGTCACTGTCTCACATAGCTGACCACTGAGATGCTTTCTTGGGTACTGATTTCCTCAGCTCACCACAAGCAACTGCTGTTTCTTGCTGTTGAGTTTCTAGGTCAGGACTGACTCTTTTGTGATCCAGGCTCCTCATCCGTGGGATTTCCCAGGCAAGAATCCTGGAGCAGGTTGCCATTTCCTTCTCCAGAGGATCTTTCCAACCCAGAGGATCCAACTCGTGTCTCCTGCTTTGCAGACAGATTCTTTACCACTGAGCCACCTGGGAAGCCAATGAGCAACTGTGTTACTCATTAATCTTCTGTTGTCAAGACCCTGAAAACAAGTGGTGGCCGTGGAGCTGTTTTGTGTTTTCAAAACCTGGTTTTTAGAGAACTTTCTGGAACTTGTAAGATCTGGAAGAGAGCCAGCATTGCCTTTATAAATACAGTATTTTTCCAATCTAGTTACTTAAGATTTAGTCATTATTGACAGATTTCTTTTTTTTATCCTCTTTTTCTATATTTCTTTTCTCCTTATTTTTTTCCTTCTTTCTCTCCCTTCTTTCCTTCCCTCTTTTCCTTCCTCCTTTCTCCTTCAACTTTATAACTCAGTAAACATTTTATCATTGGTTGCCAGACACACTGATTGTCAAACTAGCAAACTGCCAATCTGTGATATCAAAATGCATGTTAAAACTGCTATTAGCCAGGGGGTGGCAGTTGTGATGTAGCAGTTTTTGTGGCCAATGTGGGGTCAAAGCTGTGTACACCGTCACCATTTCAGTCTAGGGATATGTTATTAGCATTCCACATGCTGAGTTTAACTGTCTTGAAAATATCTTCAAGGAGATTATGTTATAATTCAGCAATTTTTTTAAAAAGCCACTTGACTGTACAAAAAGAAAAATAGTAAGGCATTATTTTGATATTTGTGAAGTAAATAGTCTTCACTGAAGAATGACCTACCAGCATCAAAGCTTGCAAAATGGTGTCACAGCTTGGAACAAAATGTCACCGACAGTGGTGACTTACTCTTGTTATAAATGTTGGCTTACAGTTGTTTGAGTTCTCTGGATGGAAAAGCAGCCATTATTGTACTGGTTCAGAAAGGGATTAAAAAATAGGCTTTAGAAACCAAAACACACCAACAAAGAGCAACAATGACAAAAATTCCTGGATTCAAATCCTGACTCCTGGTGAAAGATTTGTTTGTGCTGAAACTCAGTTTTCTCTGCTAATGGAGAAATTTAACATATGCCCAGCAGGGTTATAAAAATAAATGCAATAGAGGCCAAGCAATGAATCGATTTAGCTGCAAAGTGTTATTCAAACATAGGCATGTTGCAGAGCTGACCGTTTACGTTTCTGTTTCCTGGTTGTCTGTTGTCCAGAAACTGAACTAACTTCCAGGTGGTGCTAGTGATAAAGAACTCACCAGCAGTGCATGAGACTTAAGAGATGTGGATTCGATCCCTGGGTAGGGAAAACCCCCTGGAGAAGGGCATGGCAACCCACTCCAGGACTCTTGCCTGGGAAATCCTATGGATAGGGAGCCTGGCGGGCTACAATCCATGACTCTTTGTATGTGACTCACAAGGAGTCAGACACAACTTGAAAACTTAACACAGCAGCAAACAGTAAACATTGTCCATAGTGGTAGAAAGAACAAAAGATGAGGACCAAATGCTTAGAACCCAGATGAATACGTCTTAAAAATTTTCACTTTAAAAAAGATGTAAATAAGTGCAGAAAAATATGCAAGTCCTAGAAGCTCAATCCCTGGAGAAGGAAATGGCAATGCACTCCAGGACTCTTGCCTTGAGAATCCCATGGAGGGAGGAGGCTGGTAGGCTATAGTCCATGGGGTCACAAAGAGTCGGACACGATTGAGTGACTTCACTTCGCTTCACTTCAGAAGCTCAACGAATTTTCACAAGGTCAGCTAGATAGGAAACAAACATTGGAAGTAGTCAAAAGACACTTGTGCCCTGTCCCAGACACCATTAAAAAGAAGCACTGTCTGACTTCTCACATCATAGATTCACATTTCTCATCTATGTCTTCTGTGTTACTTCAGTACTTAAAAACCAACACTCAAAGTGTAAACCCAGGAGCTGTGTTCCATGTGGGAAGAGGTCACGGTCCCTGGCATTGAACCCTCAATGCCATGAGTAGAAAACAGACCTGAATTTGCATTACAGATGTACTATTTCCTAACTGTGATTTGAGGAATGCCAGTTTTTCTCCCGAATCTCTGGTTTCCTCGTTAGCAAAGTGGAAAGATGCTGAATCCACGATGCTGTTGTCAAACTAAGTGAGACGATATCTAAACAGATGCTCAGTCAGGATCTGGTGCTAGTTAAGTATTGGTTGGTTGGGGTCTGGGAAAAATGTGTGAGTAACAGTGAGAATGAAAAGATGGCCTATTTGATGAGACAGAGTCCTGGATCTTCACAGCCAGAGAAGGGAAGCTTCCCCAAGGCCCTGGGGGTTGCTGCCTGTGATTGGAAGAGAGTGGCACAGAGAAGGCAGAGCACTCAGCTCTTTGCCCAGCACTACCTCTAACATGCTGCGTGACCTCTCACCCATCTCCTTCCTTCTGGAGCCTCAGTTTCTTCTCCCATGTAATTTATGGATGCTATAATAAGCTTTTCCCACTACGAGTCTCACTCAGAAACTCTGCCAATCTATACTTAGCCAACTTGGAAAAGCATAGAATAAAAATAAACAGTAATTGCAGTGCCCAAACATACAGACAAACTGAAATACATTTGGGGAGTGTAAAAAGGTGTAGAAAGAACTCAAAACCATCCCATCTAAGAATGATAATTCTGCATAGGTTAAATGTCACTGTAATTCTCCAAGCCAGGCTTCAGGAATACGTGAACCATGAACTTACAGATGTTCAAGCTGGTTTTAGAAAAGGAAGAGGAACCAGAGATCAAATTGCCAACATTTGCTGGATCATGGAAAAAGCAAGAGAGTTCCAGAAAAACATCTATTTCTGCTTTATTGACTATGCCAAAGCCTTTGACTGTGTGGATCACAATCAACTGTGGAAAATTCTGAAAGAGATGGGAATACCAGACCACCTGACCTGCCTCTTGAGAAACCTGTATGCAGGTCAGGAAGCAACAGTTAGAACTGGACATGAAACAACAGACTGGTTTCAAATAGGAAAAGGAGTACGTCAAGGCTCTTTATTGTCACCCTGCTTATTTAACTTATATGCAGAGTACATCATGAGAAATGCTGGGCTGCATGAAGCACAAGCTGGAATCAAGATTGCTGGGAGAAATATCAATCACCTCAGATATGCAGATGACACCACCCTTATGGCAGAAAGTGAAGAGGAACTAAAGAGTCTCATGATGAAAGTGAAAGAGGAGAGTGATAAAGTTGGCTTAAAGCTCAACATTCAGAAAACTAAGATCATGGCATCTGGTCCCATCACTTCATGGCAAATAGATGGGGAAACAGTGGAAACAGTGTCAGACTTTATTTTGTGGGGCTCCAAAATCACTGCAGTTGGTGACTGCAGCCATGAAATTAAAAGATGCTTACTCCTTGGAAGGAAAGTTATGACCAACCTAGACAGCATTTTAAAAAGCAGAGATGTTACTTTGTCAACAAAGGTCCATCTAGTCAAGGCTATGGTTTTTCCTGTGGTCATGTATGGATGTGAGAGTTGGACTATAAAAAAAGCTGAGCGCTGAAGAATTGATGTTTTGAACTGTGGTGTTAGAGAAGACTCTTGAGAGTCTCTTGGACTGCAAGGAGATCCAACCAGTCAATCCTAAAAGAGATCAGTCCTGGGTGTTCATTGGAAGGACTGATGTTGAAGCTGAAACTCCAATATTTTGGCACCTGATGTGAAGAGCTGACTCATTTGAAAAGACCCTGAGGTTGGGAAAAACTGAAGGCAGGAGGAGAAGGGGACAACAGAGGATGAGATGGCTGGATGGCATCACTGACTCGATGGACGTGAGTCTGAGTGAACTTCAGGAGTTGGTGATGGACAGGGAGGCCTGTCCTGCTGCAGTTCATGGGGTCACAGAGTCGGACCCGACTGAGTGACTGAACTGAACTGAATGTAGTAAAAATAAAAGAATTTTCTGTGTGATCCTATGTGTCAACACCAAGTGCAGATGACTAATCTGGAGAGATATAAGGAATGGCTCTGGCTAAAGTATGTATGTGTGCTCAGTCATGTCCGACTCTGTGACCCCATGGACTGTAGCTTATCAGGCTCCTCTGTCCATGGGATTCTCCAAGCAAAAACACTGGAGTGGGTTGCCATTTCCTCCTCCAAGTCTAAAGTATAACCTTCCTAGTTCTAGGAGGCAGTGCCTATCTTGACGTCAGGGGGCTGCAAACCAACGTTTGAGATGATATATTTAGTGGATATGAGCCTTCCAGCCCTGAGCTCGTGAGTCTAAGATTTTGGTGGGAAAGAGCTCAAATCAATGAAATACCCACCAAATCATCTATGAATTATTCCAAAATCATCCAGAAGGCATTCACCTGTGACACAAAGATTTAAAATTATTTTCATACTTAGAATTTGAATTAGCATTCATAGGCAGAAGGTTATTAGAAATTATTAACTCCACTTCCAAAAAAAGTCTAGTCTTTATATATATATAAATATAAAGACTCTCAGTCCATGGAATTTTCCAGGCAAGAGTACTGGAGTGGGTTGCCATTTCCTTCTCCAGGGGATCTTCCCAACCCAGGGATCAAATCCGGGTCTCCCACACAGCAGGCAGACACTTTACTATCTGAGCTACTGGGGAAACCTACATATATATATATATATATGAATTGAAGTCGCTCAGTCGTGTCCAACTCTCTGCAACCCCATGGACTGTAGCCTACCATTCCAGGCAAGAATACTGGAGTGGGTTGCCATTTTCTTCTCCAGGGGATCTTCCTGACCCAGGGATCAAACCCAGGTCTCCCACATTGTAGGTAGGTGCTTTCCTGTCTGAGCTACCATATACAAATACAAGTCTGAGGTTTGCTAAGCCACGTCCTATCAGTGACATGTTAAATCCATCCTTTATTATCCTGGACCTTGATTTTCTTATTGAAAAAAAAAATAGCCATCCCAGAAACTTCTGAGGATTAAATGAGATCTTAAGTGTGAAAACACAGTAAACTTAAATGCCGTTTGAGGTGTGTGTGTGTGTGTGTGTGTGTGTGTGTGTGTGGGATTTCCCAGGTGGCTCAGTGGTAAAGAACCCACCCCTAGTGCTGGAGATGCAGGAGACACAGGATCCATCCCTGGGTCACAGGAAATGGCAACCCATTCCAGTGTTCTTGTCTGGAAAATCCCATGGACAGAGGAGCCTGGCAGGCTATAGTCCACAGGGTCAAAAGGAGTCAGACACAACAGAGCAACTGAGAACACACGTGTGTGTGTGTATGTGTGTATACGTGGTTTTTTGGTAAATATGTATATATTTTAAGAATTTTTATAATGTATATAACACATACAATATATACAATTATCTATATATATACATATATTGTTAAGAATTTTTTGGGAATTTCCCGGCTGTCCAGTAGTTAGAAATCAGTGGTTTCGTTGCCTAGGACGTGGCTTCAATCGCTAATCAGTGAACTAAGATCCTATAAGCCTCACAGGATGGTCAAAAAAAAAGAATCTTTATAATGTATTTAAGGTAAAAAAAAAAAACCCTTAGGCGGACTGGGACAATAAATTCTCTTCGCACTTCTATGCCCTAAAATGAACTAACTAGTTATGTGAATTTAAACACCATACTTTATAAGGTAAAATGACGAGAGAAATAGATGATGGATAAAATATTTTTTTATTATCTTTAAAAAGAAAAACATAACTTTTTCTTGGGGGAGAGAAGTTTTTTTTGTTTGTTTGTTTTCCCTAACAATAAATTCTAAAATGAATTTACCTGCTCAGTCCTCCAGACCCTGAGGACAACCCGCATCTCTAGACTCCTTGTATATTTCTCTGTGCACTACACCAGCTCCCTCCATGTCATCTTGCTTTCCAACTCAAAAGATTTCCAATAGCACTTGTTCAACAGGCCAAACATCACAAAATCCACCCACTCAGTTACAGAACCATTCACACATTTACTGGGAAGAACATCCCCAAGTCTCTGTTAGTGTTAGATGCTAAACATCCAAACAGGAAAAGGCAGGGAGGTCCTGGCTTCCAAGGAAGAGAAACATGGATTCCAGATGTCCTACAGAGATGTAAAGCATGGCCAGCCTGGGATGGCGGGGCAGTGGCAGGGGATGGGGGGGTGCAGGTGGGTGCTGGAGGACCAGGATACACAGAGTGTTCTACTACCTCCTTTTGTTTGAATCCGATGTGTTTTGTTTTGTTTGCCATTCCACACAGCTGGATCTTAGTTTGGATCTTAATTTTCTCATCAGGGATCAAACTGCTCCACCTCCCCCATTGCAGTGGAAGTGTGACATCTTACTCACTGGACCTCCAAAGAATTCCCATGTAAATAAGCATTTTTTTAGGTCCTTTTCTTTTCTTAAGTTAATTCATTTTTAATTGAAGGATCTGTATGCATGTCAGGAAGCAACAGTTAGAACTGGACATGGAACAATAAATTGGTTCCAAATTGGGAAAAGAGTATGTCAAGGCTGCAAATTGCCACCCTGCTTATTTAACTTATATGCAGAGTACATCATGAGAAATGCTGGGCTGCATGAAACACAAGCTGGAATCAAGATTGCTGGGAGAAGTATCAATCACCTCAGATATGCAGATGACATCACCTTTATGGCAGAAAGTGAAGAGGAACTAAAGATCCTCTTGATGAAAGCAAAAGAGGAAAGTGAAAAAGTTGGCTTAAAGCTCAACATTCAGAAAATGAAGATCATGGCATCTGGTCCCATCACGTCATGGCAAATAGATGGGGAAACAGTGGAAATAGTGACAGATTTTATTTTGTGGGGCTCCAAAATCACTGCAGTTGGTGACTGCAGCCATGAAATTAAAAGATGCTTGCTCCTTGGAAGAAAAGTTATGACCAACCTAGACAGCATTTTAAAAAGCAGAGACATTACTTTGTCAACAAAGGTTCATCTAGTCAAGGCTATGGTTTCTCCAGTCATCATGTACGGATGTGAGAGTTGGACTATAAAGAAAGCTGAGCACTGAAGAATTGATGCTTTTGAACTTCAGGGTTGGAGAAGACTCTTGTCAGTCCCTTGGACTGCAAGGAGATCCAACCAGTCCATCCTAAAGGAAATCAGTCCTGAATATTCATTGGAAGGACTGATGCTAAAGCTGAAACTCCAATACTTTGGCCACCTGATGTGAAGAGCTGACATGTGAAAAGACCCTGATGCTGGGAAAGATTGAAGGCAGGAGGAGAAGAGGACGACAGAGGATGAGATGGTTGGATGCATTACTGACTCGATGGACATGAGTCTGAGTAAACTCCGGAAGCTGGTGATGGACACGGGGGCCTGGCATGCTGCGGTCCATGGGTCGCCAAGAGTCAGACACTGAGCAACAGAACTGAACTAAACTGAATTGCTTTTCAATATTGATTTCTTTTCTGATGTCCATGAACATGAATTGGCCACAGGTGTACACGTGTCCTCTCCCTCTTCTACCTCCAGCCCTCCTGCCCCAATTTCCCACCCCTCGAGATTGTCACAGAGCCCCAGTTTGAGTTCTTTGAAGTGTGGATGTGAGCCCTGAGGGAAGACATCGTCCAGTCTGTGCCGAGCCTGACAAGGGAGAGATAGATGTGAGCTTCAGGTCTCCTGGCCACCCAGCCAATGCCCCTGTTCCCACCCAGCATGGAGGCTGAAGGCTGAGGGACACTGGAGGCAACTGGGCCAGTTGGGCGGGCTGTCTCTTAACCAAAGCTAAAGGGCTGGAGAAAAATGGAGCAAGGCAGCTAAGCCAGAGAAGGGGGTGGCCCATGCACCCCAATCCTGTACCCTGCACCCCACACCCTGGAAGAAAAACCCCTGGAAGAGCCTACAATGTCATCAGCTGCATGAATCTGAAAGCAATAATGAGAAAGGGGACACCAGATGAAGGACAACACAGAGAGGGGCCATGATGGGTCCTCCTAAGCTTCCTTCACTGGCCTGCCTGCTTCATTAAAGAGGCAGAAGCAAAGCTAACAAACCATAAGAGGTAAAAGTAGATTAAGTGAATTAACATTTGTCTTTGTTTTAAATATAGGTTTGTGTTCAACTAAGCTCTATACAGTCAGTGACATATTAAATTCATCCTTTACCATCCTAGGCCTCAATTTCCTTGTTGTAAAACAAGTCATCTTCCCATAAACATCTGAGGATTAAATGAGATCTTATGTGTGAAAACACTTAGTAAACTGTAAGGCCCTTCAGTATTCTTAATCCTGTAATCAAACGTTCATACAGGCAGATTTTTTTTTTAAAAACCTTCATGTCTTTAAGAAGGTTTTGAGTTGATTTGTTGTACCTTTCTTAATTAGACATGCATTGCTCTTAGAGCATCTTCTTGTTTTCTCCCTTTTGACTTTTAGATTTCAAATCCGGTTTTCAAGTCTGGAACCAGTGTAGGTAATGGAAAGAATATGAATTTTGTGACCCCATGAAGCAATCATTTTTAATCCCAGCTCTGCTGTGAAAAGCAGTGCCACCTCGAATAAGTCCCTGAGGCCTTTTGTTTATTGATCTATAAAATAGAAGTCAAAACACAGCATTCCCTGTTTTACGGTAAGAACACACCACCTCAATCAGTTCTGAAAACTAGAGAACTGCGATTTCTCCAGCTAGATCCATGTCAACGGCAAGCTCCTCTCCAAATAGACTAGAGGCTTCTTTTGCCCCAGCTTCCATGAATATCAAGCACAACCCTTCCATATTTTGTCAGGGAAACGGAACACTGCCTTTTATAAGAGAGCGCCTGAGTGGCAGACTGCCCGGCTCCCTGTGGGCTCTCCCTGTGCTTCCTCTAGGCTTGTATTGATATCTGCATGCAAATGTTGGCTCAGCTCCCCCTTCGCGGGCAATAGATTGCTTCTGCTGAAGCTGCCAGTGCAATATTTTGAAAATAGACATCCACTTCTAGAAAAGAGATCCAAATAAGATTTTTTTCTTTAACATTAAAAATCATTAGAATATCAGTGTCTTTCAGGTCAGCATGAATTTTGAAGCTGTTCCATAAGCCCCTCTTGTTGTGACCACCCATTGGTATAGAGGCAAGTGTCTTTTGGGGAAAAAAAAAAATCTGTCGAGATGCTCATATCTGGGCAAAGAATATGGACCAGGTCTAGCCAAGCGCTCTAGGCTTTTCAGTTTCACACTCTTAACCTTGTGTTCCAGGGGGCTCAGTAGTAAAGAATCCGCCTACCAATGCAGGAGACGCAAGACACATGGGTTTGATCCCTAGATCAGAAAGAACCCCTGGAGGAGGAAATGGAAATTCATTCCATTATTCCTGCCTGGAAAATTACATAGACAGAGGAGCCTGGAAACAAAATAGTCCATGTGGTTGCAAAGAGTCAGACACAACTTAGTGACTGAACACAATCTTGTGTTACAGGTCAAGTCACATCTTCCCCCAAATTCACGTGTTGAGGTATGAGCCCCTAGTCCCACAGAATGTAGACTTATTTGGAAATAGAGTCTTCACAGATATAATGAATTACGATGAAGTTATACTGAAGTAGAAGGGGCCGACATCTGACATGACTATGCCCTTATAAAAAGGGGAAATATTTACCCAGACATGTGCACAAGGAGAAGGGAAGATGAAGGCAGAGATTAGGGTGATGCTTGTAACAAGCCAGGGAACACCAGGATCATAAGCAAAACACCAGAAGCCAGGGAAGAGGCTCTGAGATCCCTTTCCACCAGCATCTTCATCTGGGACCTCCAGCCTCCACACTGAGATGCTACGTCTCCATTGTTTAAATTGTCCAGCCTGTGGTATTTTGTTACAGTGGCTCTGGAAAATGAATACCCTTTGGAAGTGCCTAACGGTCCTGGAAGTGAAAGATTGTGACAGGGGAAGGGCACCCACAGAAATCATTCAATGTGATCATTTCATGATTCATGAAGAAATAATATCTGGAATCTTCCTCCCATACTTAGGTGGGAGGGGTTGACTCAGAAGCCTTGGCTCCTGGTGGTGTGCCTTTTTCCTGCTTGTCTGTACTGTTAGTGAGGATACACATGGGGAAAGGTTAATGTCATTCAATACAAACATGCCATCAACCTAGAAAAATTCAGACTTCCTATTCATTCTACGGAGGCATAGAGGCACCCTACCCAACCGTCTCTGGACTCTTCCTAGGCGTGTGCCTGCCCCTCTCATGCGTCCTGAGCAGGCTATACTGCTTCTCAGAGAAGCTGTAACTAGAAGGCTCCTCCCCCAGATTCTCAGATGTCACTTTCACTTTCTTTCCGTCTTTTCTGTTTCCCCCTTCCTTATCCTGCCACTGCTGCTGCTTTTTAGTCCTGTCTGACTTTTTGCGGCCCCACAGACTGTAGCCCGCCGGCTCCTCTGTCCAAGGGATTCTCCAGACAAGAATCCTAGAGTGGGTTGCCATGACCTCCTCCAGGGGATTTTCCCAACCCAGGAATCAAACCCGCATCTCTTGCATCTCCTGAATTGGCAGCCAGAGTCTTCACCACTAGCGCCACCTGGGAAGCCTCTAATTCTGCTATGCTTCTTTCCAAATAGTACTTCTGATGCTCCTTAAATACTCTATTTATTTCTCTTTATTGACTGGGTCTCTCTACTAAAACATAATCATGAGAAAGTCAGGGATCTTTTTCTGATTTGTTCACTTTGTTGTTCAGTTAGTAAGTCATGTCTGACTCACTGTGACCCCAAGGACTGCAGCACGCCAGGCCTCCCTGTCCATCACCAACTCCTGGAGCTTGCTCAAACTCATGTCCATTGAGTCAGTGATACCATCCAACCATCTCATCCTCTGTCATCTCCTTCTCCTCCTGCCTTCAATCTTTTCCAGCATCAGGGTCTTTTCCAACGAGTCAGCTCTTTGCATCATGTGGCCAAGCTCCATGTGGAACTTCAGCATCAGTCTTTCCAATGAATATTCACGATTGATTTTCTTTAGGATTGACTTGGTTTGATCTCCTTGCTTTGTTCACTTCTATATCTCAAATGTCTAAAATAGTATTGCCTGCCATATATTTGGCTTCTAATATATTTTTATTGTTGATAGAATGCATAAACATTTTAAAAATGTCTTTATTTGAATGCTTTCAGTGTTACTGCTGAATGTAGTTGAGTAATTCAATGTCATTCCTTTGCTCTTCTGGAAAACAGCCTTAGAGTGAGGTATCAGTGACTGAAGGGTTCTTTTGTCTCTGGCAACCTTGGATTTTGGTCTAGTGCCCTGAGTTAGAGGCAAGAACTGTAATTGAGAGAAAGGCCAAAAGAAGCCTGAGAAAGCATTGGTGGAAATAATTAAGCCTTAGTGTTTAACCAGCAACAACTTCTCTTTGGTTATTTCTTAATGTGTTTACAGTTTGTGTGTGTGTGTGTGTGTGTGTGTGTGTGTGTGTGT